>PNEQ01097485.1:0-13263 GCA_003012365.1 Medauroidea extradentata
GAGCTATCCAATGTATTGCCAACCCTACTGTGCTACATTTGTTGCAGTAGAGTTGTACCAGCTGGGCGATCCAATGTATTGTCAACCCTCCTGTGCGACATTTGTTGCAGTGGAGTTGTGACGGCTGAGCTATCCAACATGTTGTTAACCTCCTGTGCGAAATTTGTTGCAGTGGAGTTGTACCACCTGAGCTATCCAAATGTATTGTCAACCCTACTGTGCGGCATTTGCTGCAGTGGAGTGTGTACCAGCTGAGCTATCCAATGTATTGTCAACCCTCCTGTGCTACATTTGTTGCAGTGGAGTTGTGAGGGCTGAGTTATCCAACGTGTTTTTAACCTCCTGTGCGAAATTTGTTGCAGTGGAGTTGTACCACCTGAGCTATCGAATGTATTGTCAACCCTACTGTGCGGCATTTGCTGCAGTGGAGTTGTACCACCTGAGCTAACCAAAGTATTGTCAACCCGACTGTGCGACATTTGTTGCAGTGGAGTTGTGACGGCTGAGTTGTCCAACATGTTGTTAACCTCCTGTGCGAAATTTGTTGCTGTGGATTTGTACCACCTGAGCTATCAAATGTATTGTCAACCCTACTGTGCGACATTTGCTGCAGTGTAGTTGTACCAGCTGAGCTATCAAATGTATTGTCAACCCTACTGTGCGATATTTGCTGCAGTGGAGTTGTACCAGCTGAGCTATATAATGTATTGTCAACCCTACTGTGCTACATTTGTTGCAGTGGAGTTGTGAGGGCTGAGTTATCCAACGTGTTTTTAACCTCCTGTGCGAAATTTGTTGCAGTGGAGTTGTACCACCTGAGCTATCCAATGTTTTGTCAACCCTACTTTGCGACATTTGTTGCAGTGGAGTTTTACCGGCTGAACTATCCAATGTGTCGTCAACCCTACTGTGTGACATTTGTTGGTTCCGTCAATGATTGCAGATGGAAGCTTGACGATAGTCACGAGGTCGAATGCTGGAGAAGACTAACTGCTGTGTTTGACGATTATGTGCTGCATCGTTTGCGGCAGGACACAACTATAAGTTCACATGCTGTGGGCTGCGGTGTGGGGTTTGGCCAGTCAACTATCCTACGGGTTTTGCACAAGAACCAAATGCATTCTTATCATACAAGAAAGGTACGCTTTCTTAGAGACTGTAATTATGTACAAGTTGTTAAATCTTCAAGAAAACTATGTACGGCCGGACTTAAAATCTACTAAGCTCATCACAGAAGGGACCCAATTCACCAGGGACAGCATTTTCGCCAGGAGATGACAATCTGTCTGGATGCACTAAAATCTCCACTACATGTACTCCATGGGCAACCAAATGTGCTTGAGTGTCAACATGTGTTCTGGCATTTTCAGCAATCATTTGTTGGAGCATTATTTGCTTCTGGCCGCCTCAATGAAATCTACTACTTAACTTACATGCATGATGTTTTGCTGGAATGGCTGGGCGAAATACTATTGTACAATTTGAGATATCATATGGTTTCAGCATAATATGGCAACATCGCATTTTTCTTCTGCTGTGCCGCCATATTGACACATTTCAGGGTCGCTGGATATGAAGAATAGGGCCCTTACATTGACTGGCTTGGTCTCCAGACCTGACATCATCACATTTATTTTATGTGGTCATGTAACTCGATGCTTTACGAAAAGCCTGCGACTAGCGTAGAAGATTTCTTGGCACATGTGATAGCCACATTCAATTGTGTGCGTTCCATGCCAAACATCAATACACGAGATTCAGGGCAACCTAATTCGCCCTTGACTTCTGTGTGTCAAAGTGATCGGATGTCAGTTTGAATAGTTGTAAAGACATATTTCTGTCCGTAAAAATGTAGTAGGTGCACATGAATTGCTCCTATTAGCACTTTGTTCTTTGTTCTATACACTTGACTCTTAATTTTATCAAAATGTCAGCGATTATTGTCGGAAATTACCGTTAGCCAGTATATTTTCTCGGGAATCTATTTTCTTCGTCTTGCATTTCGCCATTTCTCCATTTCTACCTCATTTCAACGTCATCAGATCCAAGAAATTGTTGCTACTAGATTATGCACCAAATGGGATTTTTCATGTGTGACACGAAAAAAATAAAGGGTGATAAGGCCAACATTGCTATGCTCTACGAGAACCTCGTCACTTCTGCACATGACATAATAATTGGCGTATAGTATTTTTCTAGCATTTTTTTTCTGTGAACCTTTGAGCTGTGATTCTGCAATTTTATTTGAAGATTGTTTGTAGTTATGGCCCATACAGACTTCTGCTATATTTCTGTGTCTTACAAATCCGAGTGGAGTTTTTTACGCACGTCAATGTAGCTGTTGTTAGCTATTTTACGGGTCCGAGAGGTTGGGCTTTGCTGTAAGGACATTAGGAATACTTCAGTTTTCAATAATTGTATACAACTTCTAAAGGCACATGAGCAAAATACTACAAAATTACTCACTAACTGAAGGACAGGGAGATGCCTTGGCTAAGAACAATATTAAAGTAGACAACAATCTGAGCTGAATGCTCGAAGCTACGATATGTGGTATAATTGTGATCTTCCTCCAGCGCAGCATTGTTGTCTCATGCAGACAGCGACGAAGTACACCTCTCAATATTTCTTGACGACATGTGTCTGAAGAAATCCCAAGGGACTGGGTATATAGTCAGTCCAACAAGAAGGTTCCTAACTTATAAGGAAAATATGATGCATGCCATTGTCTGGAGCAGTTATCTATCTAAGACGTACTCTTGAACATGACAGATACCAGCTATTGGTCATGTTCAAGAGTGCATCTTTAGGACGTGTGTGCTCCGCACGATACACTCCCCGCTACGGTGAGAATATAGCATTATTGGAAATCCCAATTCGTATCCTAAACCGTAAGGCCCGTCCAAGGATAAGAATAACGTACTCGTGTTTCGATCTTCTTGGATCTTTTCAGGTAAGGATAGGTTGCAGATTTCAGCAACCACCTTACGACACTGTTTATAGATTTTCGTAAACTTAGAGGTTGGTGTGAAAGGTACAAGAAACTTGACACCTTCTATTACATACCGCCAAGAAACACAGTTTACCATTGTTCGTTTCCAATCCCCAACCGTCTACATACATCCAGAAGGAAGCACACGCTAATTGTAAATTACGTATGTTATACCAAGAGGATACAAAAGAAACACTAACAAGGCGACAAAGGAAAAAAGATAAGCAAATTGTGTGTACGCATAATTTGCTCAAAATCTTCAGAAATCTGATCAACTTAGCATAGTTCAAGGTTCGACAGGGCATTAATGCCACTAGATACCTTCGATCATGTTATCTCAGATATAAGAACACGAAATTGCAGAGAGCAAAAAAGAGAGCATTAGTATGTTTTGGTCGGTTTTGGTGCAGGATTTGGAGTGTCATGCTAATGTGGCGCCACCTGCCTTGTTGTGACATCACAGCCCCAATTGCCATGCTGGATGGCCTAGACCATTAACCTTGACCTTTATCTCAAGGTCACCAAAGGTAAAATTTCTACAATTTTCCGAAATTTCGAAGAAAAAATTAAAAAAATTAAAAAATTCCACAGTTAAAAAAAAATTGAAGAAAATCCAACATTTTTTTAAATTTTATAAAATACCGAAAATTTAAGAAAGTTCTGGAAAAAATTTAAATATATACTACCACCACCTTTTTTCCGGCCACTATACTGTTTCTGGAAGCCATCTTGAAATTTCATCTGTGTCATCATAATCTTTTATTTCGCACTCTTTGCAACCCCACGCATATTAAAAAAAATAACTAAAATATTTTACATAAAATCTTTCTTATGTACAGAAAATAATAAAATAATCTTTATACAAAATTTGTCTAAAAGAAATTACCAACACATTTACCTCGACGAGTTCCAATGACACACTACCCCCCTCCTCCGGCTTATAATTTTTTTACATGTATATATTAATTTACTGCACCCCTCTGCTCCCACTCCCAACAAGTATTTTAACTGGATGTTAATCACATTATTTATTCCCTCTCCACTTTCCCCTTTCTTCGCCCCTTCCATAACTAACGTCTAACCATATTTCCTTTGTGGTTGTCTCTAAACTAACACGACACCAATGTATTCTCAAAGCAGCTAGAAGACCCCAAGAAGTAGGCACCATCGATAATGGCTAAGTATTGAGCATCAATATCAATATCAGCCGTTGTTAAAAAATGTATTTACAAATTATTTTAAAACTTTATTTGAATTCTATTTACATTTATTAACCATTCTATACATAACCTAATAGTCAGCAAAGATAATGGGACTTTTTCTCTTCAGCCAACACTTCCGACACTCCGCTGTCAAATTTGTAGAGCGAGCGCGTGCGGCGAATGCATAACAGTAATACGCCACACACAACGAGCTATATAGTTAACATAGAGGGGCGGAAACGCTTCCAAAGTGAAGCCCAATTGAACGGCTGTTTTGACCCCAGAAAACATGGCAGTGTGGCCAACATTATGTTAAAAATCCGTCATCATGTTCGCATAAAATCCGTTACTTTATAGCTCCACTATATTCCCGCTAAGCACAGGAAAAAATGCCAATATTTATTGTAATATATTATACTATAATAATGTTAAAATTAGCATAATCGCTCTCGTCTCTCGACCGGAAATAAGAGTCCACTATTTTATCTAGAGTCAAAATACCACGTTCAATTGGGCTTCACCTCAGAGCCTTGGAGATTGCTGTTTCCGCCCCTCTATGTCGTTGGCCACACATTACACAGCTATAAACAAGAGAACAGCTAAAGCTATTGAGGTGCGGTTGCTTTAAAAAAAAAAGGTTTAACTCATTACAAACAACCTTCTCGATGTCATCCCCTATCTAACTTGAATAGCAAAAAAGTTTCCCACTGACAAACTTTTTGATGTTTCAGTTTGTTAGAAAGTGCACATGTTAGAAAAAAAAATTTCTGTACAACTACCGGAAAAAAAAATTAGCCTTCAGATTTATTCGTTGGCGTCCAGATATATAAAATTATACACCATAAAAATCTGGATACGATTTTGCTTATGATTCATAAGTTATGGTGTGATATATTTAAGGATGCACGAAAACAGTGCCAAGTTCAAAATATTGTTTTTTTTTAATTCTTTCAACCCCTTAAAATGGCGTAAGCCGTAAATGATGAACCAACTATATCAGCCGATGTGCGTTTCGATGATGTACAATACACAAAAATTTTAAGATCCCAATTACAACGTGAAAACTTTAAGATTTTTGGCAACAGTGCAAGCCAAAACAAGGACAGTACTAACGGCAGTTACTGTGAGTTGGAAAGAGAGCGCGAATGTTCATATAAACCTGTACTGCAATGTAAGCGTGAGACACTCTATACCAAGCTTTTCCTAAACCTTTCAACCCCCCTTGCAGTCACCAACTCCTCCTGATGTGCATTCCACTCCCTCACCATCCTCAACAGTAATGACTGGCTACCCCTCTTCATTCTCCTCCACTTCAACTAAATTTTCTATCTGTTGCAACCTTTACCCTTAAAAGTTCCCTTGGTTAATTTGCAGGCCGAACTTCTCCGTCCCACCTCCCCATTCATCATCCTATACAACCTGACCAGCCTTTCCACTCTCCTCCTGTCCCTCAATGGTTACCATCCCAATTATTTCATCATCATGTTAGGCCTAAAGCTCCTTTCCTCCCTACCAGCCTGACCATGTCCTTACTTTTTATTCATCACCCATCTCGCTGTCCTTCTCTGCACCTTCTTCAGCTCCTGCACTTCCACATCCACATACGGATCCCACTCTGAGGTAGCATATTCTAATACTGGACGAACCATCGTGCAATATGCCTTTGCCTGAACCTTACCACTAACCTCACTCAACACCCTCCCAAAGCAATCCTAAAGCCTTTCTTCCCTTCTTAATAACTCTGTTCACTTGCTGTGGCCTAGTAAACTTCACCAACTTGGTTTTCAACACATTAATCTTCGTTCTCTTCTTCTCTGTCCAATACTACAACCCATCAGTATCTGCCTGCAAGTTGATTCCACTGCCCACATCTGTATAAAATATACAGTCATCTGCAAACAGCTTTATTTTACCTGCAATCCTGAATCCCATGTCACTCATCACTATAGTGAATAACAAAGATTCCAACACACTTCCGTGCTGCACTCCTGATGTAGATTTTCAAATCTTCGGACATTTCCTCCCCCACTTTCACTCTCTGACTTCGTCCCTTGAGAAGTCCTCAATCCAGTCAACCAGCTGCTTATCATCCTTCTAATTTTCTCAACAAAATTCCATAGGGAACTTTGTCAAAGGCCTTCTCGAAGTCTATGAAGCAGGCATCCACCTGCGTCCCCTCATCAACTGCCTGACTGTATTTGATAACATTTTGAGATTCGTAACTAAAGGAAAGAATAATATACAGAAAAAGGTATTATTACTGTCATTGTGGTTAGTTGGCACTTGGTTAGATATAACAAATTTATTTTCTAAGTTCGTGTTAGATATATATGTTGTGAAGGTTGGTAGCATGGCCGCCTTTCTTAGTTAATGATTAAAAGACAGATTAAAGTCATAAGGAACAAGCACCTCATGTTATTCTTTTAGACCTAACATGGTGTCGGGAATGGGCTTAAAGTTTTCAGTGGCTCATGTGTAAGATTTGAGTGTTCAGTCGACGTAAATAATCAACATGAACAAGTCAGCGAAACCACCGGATCATCTTGTATTGAAGGGAACTTGGACCGGAACAGGACAAAGTGGAAGCAAAAAATCAAGATATATTTACAGGTCTAAAATAAAGGATGACACAGACATTCCTCGAGTAGTGTTGTTACTTAACGCTATCGGCGATAAAGGACTTGATATTTATAATTCTTTTAACCTCGCCGAAGTGGAATCGCAGAACTATAACACTGTGATCTCAAGGTTTGACAAGTATTATTCGCCGCGCAAGAATCTCCTCTACCATCCCAGAAAAAAACAAAGAGTACAAACCAGAATCGGGCCGACTCCGGCTAGCCAGAAAAGTAGACAGCGGGCCAATGTCTTTTGCAGGAGTCCAGCCGATGACTTTTTGGACCAGCAGCAAACAGTTTGCAGTCAAATCAGAAAGACACCGTACCGATTCCGGCAAGACGTCACAAAGACATCAGGCCAACTGTGGTTGTATGTCTTTCAGGACACCAGCCCGATGAAGGCTTGACGTCTTTACAGGCATTGAACCGGCGACTGCTGGATGTCTTTCAGGACACTGGACAGTCAACGGCCAGATGTATTTTGGGACACCAAAAAAGTACCAGCTGGATATTCTTTCAGGACACCAGACTGGTAGCAGTTGGATGTCTTTCAGGACACAGTACCAGCAACAGCTGGATGACTTTCACAACACCAAAACTCCTGGCAAGCTACCGATAAGATATCAAATAGATGTCTTGCCGTTAGCAAAGAAGATGGAGGGCCGGTGTCGTAAAAGCAGCAGGCAGGTGATGGCTAAGTGTCGGAAAAGACACCGAACCGTTGACGGTTGAGTGTTGGAAAAGACACTGTGCCATTGATGGCTGAGTGTCGGAAAAAACACTGAACCAATGATAGCTGAGTGTCGGAAAAGACACCAGGCCGTTGAAGGCTGAGTGTCGGAAAATACACCTAGCCATAGATAGCTAAGTGTCGGAAAAGACACCAGGCCATTGAAGGCTGAGTGTCACAGCATTGAATTTTGATGTTGCTTGAATGGAATATGTTGGGCTCTAACTAGCAATCTTCTCATTCGTAGTCCATCTTGCTAACCACTACACCACACCACCTTGTTGGAATTTACATATGAAACATATCAACATGTAACTGTTACAGGCATACTGCTGATTTAAAGATGAGTTGGGTTTGCTTATTGTTGATTAGTAGTCTACTTAACACACAACCACTGAACTAGAGCCGTGTGTCAGTAATAAACTAGGAAATGAATCATTTATGTAATAATAACTTATTTTTATACACAAGCTGTTAACCATGAAAATGCAAATAGCATATCAGTGTTCTTTCAATATTTGTAAAATATCATTAAAATTTCCTTAAAAATACCACAGGTCAGTATCATTCCCGCATAATACAACCACTGTCTGAAAAAGTACGCCGTGCCATTAATGGCCTGATCTCTTCTTGCCTATAGCTACATTTTATATGTCAATAAAAAGACAGCGGGCTGGAATCTTTTTCGAGATAGAACGAAAAAAGTACACTGCATCGTAAAGGCCTGGTATCTTCTAACCAATATATTTGAAGTGTCATTTAAAAACAGCAGGCAATTATCTTTTTAGCGACAGATAACAGCTGTCCAGAAAAGAATACCGAAATGTTAACGGCCCGGTATCTCCTTGTCAATATATTTTAAGTGTATTTAAAAGGACAGCAGGCAATTATCTTTTTAGTGAAAGACAAGTACTATTCAGAAAAGGATACCAGTATGTTATTGACCCGGTATATTTTTGCCAATATTGTTTAACGGTTCTTAAAAAGACAGCAGGCGCCATAAAAAAGACACCCCCTTCTTGTCTTTTTAATGACAGTAAATCTGTGTTTGGGAAAAGATATCACACAGGTAAAGGACTGGCATCTTTTTGGCGACAGTAAGGTGAGTGCCATAAAAAAACCATCTACTGGTTAACTTTTTAATGGCATGTTACCTGTGTCTGGAAAAAGACATCTTGTTTGTATCGGGCTGGTATCTTTTTGCGATAGTGGTTTAGGTGTCGTACAAAATACGGTGAGCCACTGTCTGTTTAACGACAGCTAACATGTGTCTGGAAAAAGATATATTGCCGGTAATGGGCGGATATCTTTTGGCGATTGTCGGTTCAGTGACAGAAAAAGACAGCGGGTAGCTGTCTTTTAAATGACAGCTAACCGGTGTCTGGACAAAGAAAATCTGCCGATAACTGGCCGATGTCTTTTGATTCAAAATTGGTTTAGTGTCGGAAGAATGACATCAGGCGGGTGACTTTTTTTGTGACTGCTGACTGTTGTCTGGAAAAAGACAAGAAGCCAGTGTTGGCCCGTTGTCTTTTTGTGTTCTGCAGACACTGGAGGACAGTTCAGACAGCGGGCAGACGTCTTGCAGACAGTTTGTGTTTGCTGGGATAGATTCCAGTTTCTCACGTTTGGGTGTCCAGAAGGAATGCCTATAGAACAGTTTGTAAAGAATCTGAAGAACCTCTCACGAGTGTGTGAATTCGGCGTGCGGGGAGATTATTTGTGCTGCGACATATTAGTTACATGCGTCAGTGATGGCGCCATGTAGGAAAAACTCCTTCAGGCCAGAGACGAACTTACACTTGATAAAGCTGTTGAAATATTTAGGTCAACTGAAGCTAGCCGTGTTCAGATGAAGGTAATGCAAAGTGGGTCAGATAGCTCACATACAAGTAAGTCGTCTAGTGAAGTGCTCGCAGCTGAGTCGACACAGCAGTATAAAACAAATTTTAAAATGCAGGCACTGTTACCAGGGTTAGCGAGAGATATATTAGACGGTCATGGTTTAGGGCGCCACTCCATGGATTACGGGCATGGAGACCTGGCTAGTTTCTTCCTCAGGGTGTGACGTCGCCCGAGTGGCTCTAACCCTGAAGTCACTCGCGGAAATCTCAACAGTTTTATTTCTTTTTCAATACACTCTTATGTGGGCTCTAGGGTTGGCCGTTGTGTGTGTGTTTCGAAACACTGTGTCGATACATCACGGTGTACTGATGTCTCGAAACAGTGCCGGCTGGTGTTTCGAAACAATATTGTTTCATTTGCTTCAGCAAACTTGTTGCTTCAAGTCGTATTTGAATGAGATTCTTTCAGGCAGCACCATTTCATTGTACATCGTTTCATACTGTCTCAGCGCATCGTACGAGCCAATACGGCATTCTGTTTTAAACGTGGTTCTGAAACAGTTAATTTTCGGGAAAGTACATGTTATTGAAACTTTCAACAGGTGTTTTAGTATAGCTATTATTTATGTATCTGAAAGGAGAAATTAGCATGAATCGTCACGTAATGTGACATATTAATTGAAATATTAAAAGTTTTGCATTTTAGAATTTTTAATACTTATTAAAGGAAAATACTTATTTAAAAAATTTTAGCAGTTTAATGAACAATATATTTAAAAAAAACAGGAATCTTTTAGTACAAATGGTTCACATTACAGAAATAAAGCAATACTTTTACGTTAAATTAGTTTAGTAAAATGATGGTTTTGTACCGTATAATTTACGTCTGATTCAATGGCCTTTGCAATATCAACACAGCCTGAAAACATCTTTAGTAGTTACCAAAAGTACCGTATGTAGACGAGGTTTACAAATATATTAATAATTTATATTATTCTATCCTTTCACTAATCACACTTTTCCATGTTTAGAAGGCCTAAAGAGATGCTCAGACTTAAATAAAAGTGTTTTGTACTGGAAATGGCAAATAGTTTGATATGCGACATGTTATTAAAACAAATTAATTGTACGGATTATGGAACAAACATGGCGATGTATTATTAAAATATTCGACACCTTTTTACTTAAGTCCGTGACTACATTGTAGAATGCGTTGGCAACCAGTAGTTAAGCGACTTTTTTTTTTACGTAAGTTATTAAAATTACTTAATTTAAACGAGAAAGTTATTCCATACAAACACATAGTTTAATTATAAGGTTCTGAATACGGGCTTTTTAATTGAAACATGAGTTTACTTGTAATTGCGATATATTAAAATTATAAACAACTTTTTAAAAGCAATAGAAAATAGGATTTTTTTGCGTATTTTCCACAGTTAACGAAGCACAGAAGTATTATAACCAAGGGTATTTATAATACCCTGTTTTAAATACTTCAAGTCACTGGTAATGAGTTAATATCTAGCAGCATAGAAATGAATGAAACAAATATGTTTCGGCACAGCACATAATACGAGACACTTTTTTTTACGCAAGTGTTTCATTGTTTCGAAACACTGTTTCAAAACATTTCACTGTACCGTTTCAAATGTTTCGAAACACTAAATTGTTTCATTCTGCCCATCTCTAGTGGGCTCTTACAGGCGTCCCACACGCCTACCGACCGAAGTTCAAGCCACCGCCGAAGTTCTACCTCTCTCCTCGACGCTACCACCTCAATCCATCCCACTCAGTCCCGTGATTCCCCGTTTTTCTCATCACAGTGTGGTGATTCCCCGGTTCTCAACTCACATTGCGGTGATTCCCTGGTTCTCTCGCCCCAGGCTTGCCACTTTTGCTGTACTTGACGACTCGTTGCAATGATAATTAATCCCTTATACCTTAAGCAAAACCTTTTTTCTTTAAACTGTAACGTTGGCGTTGCAAGTAGCAACGTATCGTGTAACGTAGCAAATGTAAACAAAACACACACTTAACCTGAAAGCAATAAAGTTTCAGTGGAAAATAACACAGGCAACTTGAGGCACAGGTTGAGACTAAATTAATTACTTGACACTTTTAAAACAACTTCATCTCAGCAAGTGAAAAGGTACGTCGCACAAAGGTTATGTTTCATTCGACCTTGGCACACTACATAACTATATAGGCCTACATGACGGGAGTCACATCGGGCTAAATAATGTTAGGGGCGAAGCCCTGACGGACGTCTGCACCCAGGCGCAAGTGTGTATGTTGTGGTTACGATCATAGTCGTGAAACAAAACATGTCCTGCACTAAATTAAACGTATACGCGGTGCCACAAAAATATCACTTTGCAGCCGTATGTAAAAATCAGTTATCCAATGACTCTGAACATAGTAAAAAGAAAAATTAGTTTGATAAACACCAGGGGGCCGATTAAATATCACCACTTGCGTTTTGCACCGACGCAGCGCAACGCAAGGAAATCTGATCTGCACCTGCAACTCGAGTCGTAGTTGCAATTAAATATACTCGAATACGCAAGACACAAAGGGCGGAGCCTATTTTGGCTCGGCGCAACTAGCTCCCCTCTCCTACTTACACAAGCCAATCAGAAAATTTGTAACATCATCCTCACTGCCACTTGAACGGCAAAAGCTGTCTGCACACTCGCGTGCTTACATGCAGATATAGCTTCCATGTAGCAGTGAACATTTCTCCCGCTAAAAGAATGTTTTGGTCAAGGACGATATAAGAGTAAGACTGGTAAGTCAACGGTTTATCGATGTTCCACGATCGAACTGCGCGACTACGCTGCCATCTTACGGGCCTCAACTCAATCTCTTGCAAGTGGTGCGATCTAGCGGAGGTTTAAGAACTACGTTCTACATTCGTGTGGCGGGATATTTGAATTTGAATTAAGTAGTTCCTTTTTTTCAATTAAATTTCAAGATTCTACTGTAACACTGTTTTGGTGGTTTTTCTTTGTTATTACTTACACAACTCTCAGGAAATAGATTGAAAAAAAAATTCATTATTTCATGTTAACTGCTCAAATTACAAATATCAAAATTAAATTGTAAAATTTTATAAAAACTCATATTTTCTTTGTTGTACATATTCCCATATACTTTACCAATCTTCCATACTTTTTTAACTCATTTTATCCTAATTAAGGACTTGAAAGATCTTTTCATTAAGGCAAAGTGTGTTATTGATGCTTTATATTTTTTTCACAAGTTTTCCTAATACAATACAAGCTTAAAAATAAAAGTAATTTCTCAAAGTCTCTATAATCAAGGTTGGCAAAGAAAATACTTGTCGGTTCAAAATTTTTGGTAATGATAAATGCACCCTATAGGCCTACATGAAAATATGTATCCAAAAAAATTTACACAGATACTCACCTCAACCCATTATGATTAATGTGACTGCAATGCAGTTAATTAACTTCAACAATTCACGAATTAAAAATTGTTAAAAGATTGCAATTCACTTCAAAACATACTGTCTGCAATATCAATAAACAGAAATATTCAACCTTCTCACTAAAAGGGTTAATTGACTGAACTATGGATTAAAAAAACTACAAACAACATTTCAATAAAAAAATTTTTTTATTGAACTTAAAGTACATATACATAACACACAGTAACATATTTGACAATTATCAAGCGTTGGATCACAATGCTGGAACCATACGAATTACAGCATATTAAAAAAATTATAAAGTAAGAAACTTAGAAATAACGTAACCAATTTCAGCATGTACTTCACAGAGCTACAGTTATTATTTATTTATAACCCTCAAAATACCCTAAATATTTAAGAAAAAAGGCAAAAACAGAGGCTTGA
>PNEQ01097493.1:0-45469 GCA_003012365.1 Medauroidea extradentata
GCAGAGGGGAGATTTCGTTATTGGTCCATCTAGAAGAACGTGCTAAGCTTGTGGAGAGAGACTGGTGGCTTTGTGACGTCCGAGTCTACTGTGAGGCTGCAGACACATGCCTTCTGAGCAGTATTGGGCGAAACAAGACGACTGCTGCTACGGGTCGACGAACAAATAGGAGGTGCGCGACGGGAGTCGAACCGAAGACCTCAAGAGAGAAGACAGCATGCACTCGGGGTGCTGCGCAGCACATGGTGATACATCACAACTTCAGACTTTTTAGGCTGGACATTGTGACAATTTGAAAGACAATCAGTTGTATAGATGACTGGACATTTATTGTGATTCGTAGTCTTTAATTAATTAATGGTAAACATTTTTGTTTTTTAATGTCAAAGTTAATTAACGCTTCTGTGGCGCAGTAGTAATTGTGTGCATAATATGTACTGGGAAAGCCATAGTTGATTGCTGTTTTGTGAATTTTGAAAGCTTTGTGACTTGTAAATCAAGAACATAATAAAACTTTTTAAATTTCTAATTATACGACCTCTAAGAGCTCAGAGAATTGCCCACATGTAATTTTGCAAACTTACGGCCTAAATAGGTTATAATCATGTTGCATCATACGTCTGCCAATCTGTAACTTCAGACCCGGATTGTCCTGTATAAAAATACCGTATGTAGTTGACGTAGCAATACGTTTTATGCGTGATAATCTTGCTAGAGACTTCCCAAACAAATTATATGTTCTTACTACTTTCATTACAAATCGCAATACGTAATGTATTTATCGTATGCAATAAGCAAGTGTGAGCTTTGAATGTAACATTTTATATACAATCAGCAAGTTACTGAACACAAGTTTGTCTCTTTTTGAATCGAAGTATATATTTCGTATAGGGAATATACGGAATGTAATTTCCCCCTGCATACCACACTTGCAGCAGCACTCACATTGGCGTTTTATCACACTAAGAAATAATAAAATTGAGCTACGTTATTATACAGCGCAAGGGTCGCGGTGGTCGAGGGGTCAGACTTCTCGCCTCCCACCTAAGCGATCCGAGCTCGATCCCCGGCGGGTTCGGTCCCGGATTTTTCGCATGTGGGAAACGTGGCGGACGTTACCATTAGTCTGGGGTTTCCTCAGAGAACTCCCTTTCTTATTCCGTCACTGCTCCACACTCATCTCACCTCACCTAAGCCATGTTTCGGGTTGGACGGGCGACAGGTGTGTCTCGCTAGTCGAGCAGTCGGACCAACCTTCACCCCGGCCTTCTCTCTTACACACTGTGACACTGCCCGAAGGCGGGAAAACTTATTGGGTTTTCATTTTTTACTACGCAGTGAAAAAAAAAATATAAAAAAGTTTTCTGATGCATTGTTACGGGACACACATAATATATTCGAAAAAAAACCTGACAAATGTAAAATATTAAGAGTTCTTTTAGTTATATATTACACTGTGATTTAATGATGTGAATTGTTTATATCAGCTCATAGTAAGATACGTCAGTGAGAGTACGTCTAAACGGAGCAGTACATATGCCACAAGCCCACACACACGTGCATCATCAATCGAGTTGCGCAACGAGGGTTTTAAATTAATTAAAATTTTGCAAATATGTACTAAGTATGTACAAATGTAATACAAAAACTACCTACGCCATCAGTAACGGCGAACTGTAGAGTTTTTATCGTTATCGAAAAACCACTGAAAATGAACTGCATTTCACCGAATGTAAAAGAAATATTCAAGTCGAAGTTGTGAATTAAAACGTGTGTTTCAAGAAGCAAGTTGCGGTGAGGTGGTTTTACTGTCATTTAAAAAAGAGGTCTTAAAAGCCGATGACGATAACGTTAGGTAAAAGGACAATACTACATTCACGCCGCAGCCAGGCTTAGAACCCAAGACTTTCGCACCATAGACAGGCGCATAAATGACTACGCTATGGAAGTCGGCTACGAGACATGAGCTACTGCAAATAATCGACAATAAAATTATTAAGACTATTGCAGTGTAAGTATCATTTGACATTAACCGTATCTGTGCATTATGAAAATGTTATTATGAGAAAAAAAGCCCACGATGGGTCAGCTTAGTCATCATAAAAGTTTAAGTTTATTTTTTCCTATTTCATAACTTCCACGGCCACATGCACGTCTGCTGCTGTTGGTACATGAACATCACGAATATTCCACTTGGCTTCTAGGCGTTCTTCCCTTGTTTCCTACGAACTGCACGTATGCTTATCACATACGGAAACAGAAGCAGCACAGTTGCAGTTTTAGTATCTGGTTAGTTTTATGAAACGTTATAAAATAAATTTATGTAAACGGCTCTGGCAATGTTGATGAAGTATGTCTGCATTGTGCAAGTGTAAACACGAACACGTTGGTATGTTTTAAATTTTCATAACAATTTGAAACGATCTCAGTTTTCAGGTATCTAAATTAGAAAATAAAATTGTCTACTATGTGCGTCAATTAAGACTACAAAAATATGTTTCCAGCATGACAATGAGTTTTTTTAATAATCATTTCTGGCTTTCGCAGTTATTGTTTATGAAATACTGGTTTCTGAGTTGTAGCGGCGTCACTGCCATTTCTCTTCCCGACGTTTCGGAAGACATTCCAACCTCCTCCTCCTCCACTTTTTGTAAAATAATGTTTTTGTAAAATTACACGTTTTAAAGTTAAGTTTGGAATATACCTCTATAAATGAGTTGTTGTAATAGTGTGTTACAGCTGGATAGTCTTACGGCAAATTCGGAATGTGTTCACTGCGTTATGAATTAAATTTGTGTTAACCAATGTATTTCTCGATATTACTTGGTAAAGAATATCACTGTTCTTCAAAGTTCGACCGTTTAATTTTCAGAACATAAATTATTGTACTTTTTGACGTACAATTATTTTCTACTTTTAATCGAGACTGTGCAACTGATACGTCCATCAATAAGTAAACTAATACGTGTATCATTAAAATAAAGGACTGTTTGTTGTAATAATTTACGAACTGCCGTCGAAACCAGTTTTATAAGGCCTATAATTATAGCCTTCTTTTTATTTACGGGGTTTTACTTACGGAACTTGCTTGTAGTTATTGTTTTTTAAAAATTAAGTAACATTTTGCCCGCTTTTAATAGGTAATTATGTCAATTTAACCATAACACTTTATTTTGTCATGAACATATGCAATATTTCATTTTACGCTTCATTAATAGAGTAAACCCAAACATCTTCAACTTTCGCCGGAACTTTGCCGGCGTACCAACCAATAGAATCAGATGTTAGACGTCCCCTCTACAAGTATTTTAAGACTATTGCATTTTTACTTAATTACGAATTGTATGTAGGTGTTTACATATTATTTCCCGCATTGTACATTTACTGTTTTCTTGATTTGTTTACATCATATTTGTGAGATATTTTAGTACAGTATCTTTTTATTTTCAGTCACACCTTAGGTACAATAGATTCATCGACAAACTCAGTTGTCCCTGGTGTGCGCAATGCCTACGATTTTTAAACAATTTATTCTACGACATTTCCATCTGAAGTTTTTTCCGGTTGTGTTTTACTATCACAGAACTTCCACATTCACAACAACAGTTCAAATATAGTTCGTGACATGATAGAAGACACAGTACCCATCCTAAAAATGGATCGGTTGTCCAGTAATCACTTACTGATGGTGCCTTCACAAGTCTCAAAATTATATTATTTCTAGAACGTTTGTAATTTCCTTTTTTATTGGTTGGTTCCCATGTCTTATGCATACTACTTGATGATATGTCAGTGTTACCGAGCTTCAGCACTTCTGCTCAACGAAAATGTCCAGGAAGTCTTCCCAAACGAATAATTTTTAGCACTTAAATTCATATAGGTCAGTTAGTTTTCCTGTCACTTCTGAACTGAACCCAGCTTCTACAATGAAAAAAATTTGTCCACTTTCTTCAGGATCTAGCCAGAAACTAACGTATTCAACATTCGAGGCAACCTAGTTGCCTCACTATTGTTCATTACTTTTTTTTTTTTTTTTCGGAAATCTGAAGTCAATGACTTCACAACATTACGTGAAATAAAAATTTCTTGTGCAATAATTTTACAGTGTTCCTCTGATGTTTTGCAACATTTTTAAGATAGTTCCGGCTGCTGTTTTGTATGAAATCTCGTACATGGCTGGTGAGTTCGTAGCGTCGTTCAAAATTTCACATTATTTTGAAATTGTCCATGGATGTGATGTACGATTGCACTCCGGAGGAATTATTCGGCAATTTTTCGGTATTATATTCCGAATCCTTGAAAAGGAAACACTATTCTCTTGACATATATTATTAATAATATAAATAATTACCACACTTTGCGATAGAATTTACTAACTTCGATAAAATGAGGACTCCTTTAATTATTTTTCAGCCATTTTGCGTTCATCTTTAATGTGTTTGAACTGAAAACTTCTCTGGAACAAAAAACAAGTGTAAACGTTTCACTAATCTCAAGACGTAACATATTTGGCCTAAATGAAGACAATGTTTTGGTATTAAAAGCGATGGGGAGTGCTCAATTTAAAGTGAACAGACTATATCACTAAATACTAAAGCTGTGTCCGTTAAATTGTTTATTGAAACCTGTTATACATTGTTAACACTGACATATAGTTTTGGGGCAACTACAAAAATTCATTGCTAACCACACGATACACTAACGTGTGTGCATTAACAAAATATGTTTGTATAAACCACTGCATTGTTTTTTCTGTGTAAAATCCAAGGAAGAAAATTTTCATTTGCATTTCAATTCGTGTTAGAGATATCGAGTTAGTTTTTCGTACTTTTGTCAGCAAGATTATTACGACTACGCATAGTATATTCGTAATTTTCTTTTGGCCACAGTAGTGTGGTGGTGATGACATGTCTGCTTACGTAGTGGTTAGGAGATTGAATTCAAGACTTGCCTATTATTTTATACGGATAGTTACGGCAGTTTTTTTCTAACAAGAGTAACTGTATTTCTCCCACACAACATAAGGAATATTCATTTACTTGTATATATTTTCTCTACTTTCTGTGTAAACTACCGCACATACCACACTTACTCGGTACTTTTGTTTTAGTTGGTAATTTTCTTCTCTTACAGAGATAACATCAATGTAAAATTTACTCTAGCACATCCTTACTTACAAGTCGTCATAATTTGGTTTCCTCAAAGCGACATAGGATTGCACAGTCTTTCTACGGTAGTTCAGTTATGCATGGGAAGTCTCTTTTTGCAACTGCCAACTTGTATAGTGCGAAAAGTTATACAAATCCTTTTGGAAATATTTAATTAAAGTTTGCACAAAATATTTCTCGAGTTTAAGAGAGCCTGCTACTATTAATAAATAGACTTATGAATAAACTCTCACTTTCGAGATGCTAAAATAAATAAATAAATTTATATGCTGCTAAAATTCATTTTCAATATACCTTCGCCGTCTTCGTTTCTCATTTGTTTCGCCAACTGGAATATTGCTGCTGATACAAATCTTTTGTACGTCTTGAGAACACACATTTGCAAATAATTACAAATTTTTTTATGATAATCATATAATTCTATGATTCCAACTTAACAACGGCTTTCACAGGAAAACTCGTGTCTGTGTGCGCTAACATAGGCCTACAAGTAGTTTAACTTTCGCAGTGGAGAGATCTCTGTGGTGTTGTCCACGGTAGTTTTGGCTCTACATGTGATTGTGTTCGTACAAGAAATTTCCACAGTATGAAAATACAAGAAGTTTACCTGTCGCAGTAGAGATGTATATGCGCGATAATCTGCGATAGTGTTCGCTCTGGGGTAGAGTAGCGCAGTATTGTCTTGTTGTAAGACGGAATGCGGTCACTTATCGAGTATTAAACATTTTTACTTAAAAGTACAAAACATGCACGTATTTATACTTCCTATTATATTCATATAAGTGTATTTAGTATTAAAAGCATCAATGTGATTCTCGCCTGCAGATATTTCCTTAAAATGTTTTCTGCCATGGCGTTAAGTAGACTAATCATGTTAGTCGTACATTCTATTTCATTCATCTATCCAGACCATGATCTTCCAGAGAGTTTTGTTATTCAACATGTACATATAAACTCTACAGTAAGTCGAGACATGCATTTAGCCTGTACAAACAAGAAATTCTTTCGAAAGGGCAAACAACTTTACACAAACTATTTATACAGCTGAGAAATTTAAATACATTTATAGTATTTTCGAGTTTCAGGTAAGTTATAGAGAATACGTTTTTAAAATAACATTAGCAGTAATTAAAAAAAACGCACCATGTCTCCTAGCACTATTAATTTAAAAAAATACACCTTACCTCTTAGCACTATTAATTTTAAAAAAATACACCATGCTTCTTAGTACTGAAACAGTAGAAGTAAATTAGGTAAAATATTTTCCCTACAAAACAGTGTTTTGTTGTACTGTAAGGTATGTGCTACAATTAATATATCTTAATTACCTTAGTACCTATTTCGGGTGCGCCTTTTTAAAATAAACACAAAAATCATATCAAATGTATGTTTTAATTTCCAGCCCATCCCTTCGCAAACTCCACTCCATGAATGCTTAATTTTTTGTATTTACAAAATGTGTACAAAATAACCAAAAGTGGTTATGTAGTTTCTGCACGAAGACCCTCACGAATCGCTGCAGTGACCCACACGGAGGAGGGGGACAGCCGGTCTGTCTCAGGGATGTAAGGAAGAATGGGGAGACAGGAGTGGGGACGACCCTCCCTCCTCCGGAACCGGGGATGAAGCAATTCGGAGAAACACACAATCGGATAAGTGGCGGTCCCCCGTTACGGTCTCCCAGGGTTCCCTTGCTCTTCGTGGTTGGCGGTCGGTAGGTCTAGCAGGACAGTGTGATTTGCAATGTGGCAGATTCCTACATATGTTTCTACATCTTTCCGGATCCCATTCCAGGTATATCCCTTCTGAATGGCTTGCAATATTTTTTCCATGCCTGGGTGGCTGGTCAGGTCGGCATTGTGATATTCGTACCTACAATACCTGCATACAGAGATTCAGAGGAACTAATAATTGAGGACTGTCCTCATTGTCTGGCCACTTGGGAGCTGGTGTGTATGGGAAAAGTGTACCTCTTGCTTGGACCATTCTTGTGGTGACTTAGTGTGCAGCCATTGGAATCATTGGACTGATGTCTGTATAGTTGGGTGTGGTTATTGGTCTGCCTGAATGGTGTAGTGCAGGTATACTGCGCATTCAATTTGTTGTGTGCAACATTAGTATTCTCCCTTGGGGTTTGTTGGTGTTGTGTTCAGCATTTCAGCTATGTCCTAGTATGGTATCCCCCCATAGGTAATTTAGAGAGAGAAACTGCAAAGTTGTTCTCCTTCCTTGGGCAGTGCTCCACAGTGAATTCAAATTCCTTATTGAGAAGAGACCACAATGTCAGCTTGGACTCGTTATCTTTTACTGATGCCATTGCAGAGCTCGGTTGCCAGTTCATAGGGTAATGTGATGATCTTCTAGCAGGGCCGAAAGTGTTTGATGGCCCACACCATCACTAGGCATTCCTGTTCATTACTATGGTATTTCTGATTAGCAGGTGAAAGTTTTATGCTTGCAAAATATATGACTCGCTGTTCCTCTGGGTGTGATTTTTGGTACAGTACTGCCCTGATTCCTATCTGACTGGCATAGTTTGAAGGACATATGAGTACATGGGGTCTGGTCTATATAGTCGTTGCATGTGCTTGACTTGTTTCTGAAGAATTGCTGGTGCCTGCTCTTGTGCTATACCTCAGTATAGTGAAGATATTTTTTTCAGCTCTCAACATATAGGTCTTGAGTGCTGGTGAGCTGTGACATGATGTGAGTATGGGGCAGTGCCAGCATGAATGGGTGAGGTAAACAGAAGATCCCGAGAAAATCTGCCGACCAGTGACATCGTCCAGAACGATTCCCCCATATGAAAATCCGAAGACCGAACCCAGTGGGAGGCGAGTGCTCTAGTCAGTGCGCCTACCACCCCTACCTCAGTGAAATATGAGCTGATGGCTCAGCAGGTCGGTGAGTTGGTTTGTACACCAAAGAAAACCTTGGTACAAATTCATAGCCAGTTGCAGATGCCTAGGGGTTTTCGAAGTTGTTCCCGGGATTCGGGTGGCATTTCCTTTCATATTTTCTTGACTTTTTTGGTGTGGGTTTTGTTCCCTTGCACATATACACTGTGTATCCCAGGTATTCAAGCTGCTCTTCCCAAAAATGTCACTTGGCAAGTTGCAAATAAGTTTGTGAAACTGGAGATGCCCAAGTACCTGTGCCAAGTATTGTAGATGCTTCTACCATAGGAGAATATAATATCTTCTAGATAAGCATAAGATGATATTTCTATTAATCCCAGCAGTTTTTCCTGGGTCATTATCTGTTGTAATGTACTGGGAGCATTCTTTATACCAAAAGACAACACCTTAAATTGTTTGTGTTCTCCTGTGAGTTTGGCAAAGGCTGTGAGGCCTCATATATGTGTGCATGGGGATTTGCCAGTATCCTGATTTGAGGTCAAGGTTAGAGAAGATACTGGCCCCACCAATGCCATTCAAGGTCTCATGGATGTTCACTACTCGTGGTGCCACATTATTTATCCTGAGGTTTATGGGTTGGTAATTGTCACAGAAGCTTGATGTCTTGCCCTTTTTGTGCACTATGACAATATTGGAATTAAATGGTGAACAACAGGGTTTGATTGTGTAACATTCCCTCATTTCTGCCACCTGTTCCTCGACCACCATTTGTTTGTAATGGTGTAGGTTCTGTCATAAATTGGTGTAATGGTTTCTTGACATGTAATAGAGATCCAGGTGAGGTTTTTTGAGACATGAATACTTTATAATAACATTGTAATAAAGAGACTGGATGGTCATTGTGTCCTTCAGAAAGCATTGTTGGATGCTTTCGGTATCGAGATTTATAGGCAGTAGTGGGGCGTGATTCTTCCTGACCGAGTACATGGTTTGTTGCAGATTATTGCCGAAATAGATCCTTCATGCCTGAAAGTTCATAACCGTTTTTTGTTGGATGAGCCTATCTTGCCTTAGTATCTTGTTTTCTCTGAGGTCATCTGCTACCAATAACTTTAGATCCATTTTCTGACTTCCAATATGACACTGAATAGGAGTTTTCCCGTGTAGAATGACAGTGGCCAGCTGGGCAGGCTGAGGTAAAAATTCATAATGTGAGTATAAGAATCTGGCCTATATGTGTTTCAGTAAGTTAGCTGTTGCTGCAGGCTCTATGAGTGCTGATATGTAGGTATCGCCTAACTGAACATAAGTGCTAGGCAGTACTCGTGGTGGGTTATGTTGAACGACCTTTATGTCTTTGACCTCGGTGGTGGTTAGCTACAGGCATTCAGTTTTCGGGTGATGGGGCGGAGGAAAATCCCCTTTCCTTTACTCATTTCCCTGTCGGCTGAGTTTTCTCTTTTATTTTTGTAGTTGTTGCACCACCACACAGTCTATGTGTGATACCCTGGGCAAGGCCAGTACTAGGGTGCAGCCTTTTTCTGTTACTGGCTCGTCTGTTGCAGGTGTTCCGTGGAATGCAGTTTTGTGGGCCCTCGTCTCCCTAAATTCTTTGTGTATGTCAATGGCACTTACCAACAGATCTTGCATATGGCTCGGTCTTAGGATTTACAGGAATGTTTGGAGGCTCGGCAGTATTAATTTGATGGGAGTCAGCAGGAATAGTCCCACATCATGCCAAGGGTGCAGGTGCTCAAACAACTTCTGCTTCTATAACAGAAAAGTGGTTATGACTTCGTTCTCTTCTTCTGATTTTCCATAGAGGTGAGTGGTATGCTGATCTATGCGACGTTGGCTGCCGAAAAGAGTCACCAAGCCCAACTTGAATTCCTCTCAGGTGTAAAATAAAAGTCTCTTGCGAGCTTGCCTGATTTTACTAGCCGAAAACCTTTTGCGCTGAGGTTTACAGATATTACTGTAAAATAATCAAAATGTGAATATTTTTAAAAATTTGTTATTATATAGACCTACATGTTATCATATTAAAAATTATAAAATTTAATATTTCCATTTTCATGGACTTTGTGGTTTCAAACCCAATTTTTCTAAATACAGTTTTTATTTTTTATTCGAAAACAAAACATACTACTGCCTAGTGCTGTATAAAAAAAACCTCTACTAATAAAATATCAATTCGACAAAAACGTCCCACTGAATTATGATGAGCAGTTAAGATATTATCAACGATTGAGTATTCCAGTTGTTAGCTAAACATCTTACCTTATCATACCCCTTAAGTTTCAGTTATATAAGTAAATTTACGTATTTATATATCCGTAAAGTGACAATTAAATTATTTTATTGTATTGCAAGCTAAAATCATTTAATAATTTGAAAACAATTCCAAAATTGGTTGAAAGTTAACAAGTTTAAAATTTAGTATTCACTTAGTACTTCAAATTCGCTGCTGTCGTGTTCATCACGTGTTGTCTGCTGCTAAGAGTATCCACTGCATTGCCCTCTGTGTTGCGCACATTTATAAGTAGGTTAATAATAAGTATGAAATAACCTGCAAACTTTCAAAAAATCATAAATTTGAATATGTAGGAAAATATTATTTGTGCACTATCAGAAGATTTTTACCATTCATAATTTAATTTGATTTTTTTTTAAAACCAAAGGTTATAAAAGTCTTAATTTTGCACAGCGAGCGGGAGCGAGTATATTCCCTGTAAGGAGAACGTTGTGTGGTAGAGAATCAACGTTAGAGTGGGCAACAAAGGGATGATGTACCGGGGAATGAACGGCAAAGTTGTTGAAGATCAGAACTTAGGGGGGGGGGGGGGGGGAGGTGTTAGGAAAAGAATATTAGCACAACTAACACTAACAGAGACTTCCTCTCACTTATTTGTAACAATTCTTTGAGTGCGTGTGGGCTGTAAGACCTAAAAAATACCACCATTCGTGCGGTAACGACAAGTGTGGTGTGATTTTCATCCATTTACTAAATTTACTCGGAATACGCTGACTGAAATCAAAATAGTTTGTTTTCATAAAATATAATTTTTTTATCTTAACCAATATCTTTTATCATGCAGTAAATCCGTGTAAGGTGTCATGTGCATAATTTTTTAAATTATAAATTTATGCAACTTCGGATACTGAAAGGCTTAGTGTCCATTTTACATTACATTTTTGAAACTGTACCATATCTGATAATCTTTGTGCTAAGTGATCTACCTCCCAGCTTCCATTCCAGAAAACCGAATGTTCTTAAAGTAAACTTTGTAATTAGGCCTACAACATAAGCAGGTGTAAACAGAATGTAAAATAGACGTTGACAGTAATCTCAGTTTAGGAAACTAGCCCTAACCTCTCTAGGTGAATATGGTTCTTATTCAGAAAATATAAAAAAGTCCTCCTAAATCATAAATCACTAAAAAATTAGGTGTACGTAAACTGCATTAATATACATGAATTCTGGATTCGATAGACAAACCTTGGGAGGAAACTCCACAAGCAAACTGGCAAAGTAGATGTAGCTATGCGTTCTTCACTTAATATTAAGTGTATAAAATTTAGTGGCCAACCTTCACTGAATGCAATAAAATAGCTGGTACAACTTGCAAAGTACTGTACTGGTTCAGGCAATGAGATGTGGTGTGATGTATGCAGGTAAGCTGGCTACAAAAATAAGATAATAGTAAAAATTAAGACTGCTAGTTAAACCCTCATATTTGGGGGTTGACTTCCTTAAACTTGATTTAACGTACAGCAGGAGCATGAGAAGACAGCCTAAATCTATCAATTGATGTATGAGGTTAAATTGATAAACATGGAAAGTAACTAATTATTTCAGCATTAATTTAAACAACCATAATATTGTAGATCATTGCAAAATATTTTTCCCCGTGAAATTTATCTGATAATAATATGCATACACATTTTATTTATAATTTCTATTATATTATATACTGTATCTAAATCTTATTTATAACATAAAATCACCACTTTTTTAAATTTAGTATTGATATTCTAGCAATAAATATTACACAGGATACAATATACATTATTATAAAGTTAAATTGTATTAATTTCTTACTGCTATATCTATAATTATAATATAAATTACCGGTAGTTAATTTGTGATACTCAATATACAAATTAAAATTTTTTAAATTTGTAAATTAAAAAAAAAATCTCTAAGAAAGCAAAATAGCATTGCCACTGCCTTGTAAATGTATCTTTACATATGGTAGAAGGTTAGTTATCTTCCAAAAAATGTCGGTGTAACATCAACACGTAAATTGAATTTAAAATCGTGGTTTTAATTTACACTCCGCTGTTGTTAATTAGGTACACTTTTTCTGCTTCAGACAGTTTGATATTGTGACTTCATTTTTGTTTACTGTCTGATGAATTGTTGGAGCAGTGGTAGTGAAAAGTGTTGCTGAAGGTTTTTAGCAACATAATGAAACAACGTGTGAATACTTTTGTTTCAATTTCCTCTTTTAAGTAGTATTTTCTTTTTAAAATTAATTACACTACATTGTTTAGTATTTAAGTCAATAATACAATTTATAGTCCTGTCCTATGTAGAAGTTCCTTTTCTTACAGTTATTTTGGTGGTTCATTTTACAGTTGACATCATGGAAATAACTATTTTCGTCTGCCACTGGTGATTTGTGCAAAAACACACTCAGCGTCTGCCACATTATGCAGTGCATAAGTCTGTCTCATGTAAGGATTCTAGGTTTTGACAGCTCTGAACGCTGGCTTGTATACATTCCCACAAAAATATTTTTCACTTTGCTAGACTTACCTCTTGACCTTCAGAAGAGTGTGTTTGTGTAGTAATCATCCATGACTAGGGAAGGAAAAATTTGCTAACCGGCATGATCGACTCCACTACTCAAGCCCTATGTATCTATTCATTATCTGCTGTCTCAGCGAGTAGCAGCTAATGGACAAATAGTTGGGGCTTAAGTATTCACAGTGGATTCTAACATGCAGGTCAGTGAACGCACACATTTTTATTTTCCTTATCCATGTCAGAGGAAATCACAGCTTTTTCCACGGAAAGAACTGTAACATAGCCTGCAAGCTTAAGTATCAAAAAGTGAAAAACTTACATAGTTTTCTTGCATTTATGTCTGTCTCGTTTATTTTATTATAATTGTAATTTATTAAGTATGATATGAACTTCACTTAGTTTTCCAGTGTATATATATATATATATATATATATATATATATATATATATATATATATATATATATATATATATAGAGAGAGAGAGAGAGAGAGAGAGAGAGCGAGAGAGAGAGAGCTATTCCTTACATTGGTAGCATCGTTTATGGTACTCGATTATTATGCACATAAATGAAAATTTAATTCATTTTGCTAGAGGTCAATAAAAACTCACTTTCATGCCCTAAGTTGTAACTCTGGTTCGTGCATTGTTTTGTTTCTCAGAAATGATATCCTTTTTTTCTTGATCGTGTGTGTGATGAAATATAAGGTGGACATGTATTTGTTTTTTGTTGAGATGTCTATAAAATTATGGCTGTTTAACAATATGTGTACACATTATGGCTCACTGGATGATATATTTCAACAGGCTATGCGCCCAGAACATCATCCGTGCATTTTACTTGAGTTATTAACACTTACAGTTTGTATTATTTGGGTTATGCGTGCCGAGCTTTTATTTTGGTTTATTTCGGTTTATTTCGGTTAGTGCTCGTTGAAGTGGAAGCTGTAAACATTCCTGTAAAGTTCGTATCAGAAAACAATTGGAGCATTCGGAAATTTAAAACCATGGTTTCTCTCCCTGAAGGCAAGAATCGTTTACAGTGTAGTTGCAGGTGATGAACAGAATCAAGATCCAGATAATGACAAACTTCTAAAAGACTGCTTAGCCAAGGATTCCATGGCTCAAGATATCATTGTGTCTCGACTTGATAATGTTCCAATCTCGTACATTTTGAATTGTAAAATGGCTGCTGAGATTTGGATTAAATTATTCACTGTGTATGTAAAAAATCTGTCTTCACCCAAAACTTTTAGCTTGCATTACAAGGGTGATGGAATTTAAAAATTGTCGTCTAAAGTGGACGAACTGGTTATCCAAATTAAACAGACTGAAAAAATTGAAGGAGTGGACATTTCAGAAACCATGGTTATGCCTAAAATTCTCATGGTACTTTAGTCAAAATTTTCACATTTTTGACTGAGTAGGATTCTTTGTCAGCAGAAGAAAGAATTATTAAATAATCTGACAGCCTGACAGCATGACTGTTACTTGAAGAGGAATTAATGAATTCTACTGAAAGCAAAAAGAAATCACTTGCGTTAGCTGCTGCTGGTATTTGTACCTATAGTAATAGTAAATGGGAAGGCAGTGTGGTAAGGTATAAGGTATAATGAATGTGGCAAATTAAGTAAGCTAAGGTCAACACGCTTCAGGTTTAGCCCACCGTTATGTTGCCAATATTGTAATAAGCTGGGACATGTCAGAAATGATTGTTTTAATTTGAAAGGTCAAGTTAGTTCAGCAAGTAGATAGAGCGGCACAAATTATTGTGTGAATGACAGAAGGATAGAAGCTTTTGTCGCATTGAATTCTATTTTGTTGTGCGACAGTCTTGAACTAAACACTTAGTTTTTAGACAGTGGGGCTAGTGAACTGCTCACTACTTACTAAGTATTGACTGTAGTAAGGCATGTGTGCTCTGGAGATGGTAGAAATTTGAACGCTGTAAGCATTGGGAACACAAAATTAAAATCGAATATAGGTGAAAATATGTTGATCCAAATTACATTGCAAGGTGCACTTTTTATTCCTAACATGATAGTATATTTCAATCGGGAATTTGCAAAAGGAACCAAGTCCAAGTGATTATGTTGCCGGGAAACAGCAAAAAACTTATCATTGAGGATCTGGGAATGAAAAGGGTTATCAATAATGGCTAACCTGAAAGCATAGTGTGTGTTAAAATAATATGAAACGTAATTCGCACGTAAATTCTTTTGTCTGTTATATTTTTGTAAATTAATAACGTTAGTTGGCTTCGTATCTTTTGCAAATGAAATAACATTAACTATAATAATGGCACAAAGCACAATGTCTGAAGTAGATATTAGTGCAATGTTGTATATTCCAGTGACAGACTAATAATATGTTACATGGAAACATGTTTTGCAAACACACCACCACCTGACACCTTATATCAACAAAGCAACACTATGTATTTCGCTATCAGAGAAAACATAATGTCCATGGTGTATATTATTGGAGCCTTGCAACATGGAAACATATTCTTCAATGACAATAATATAAGTCAAATAAATAATGCACCATTGCCACATTCATCGACAACTCTATTGGTCATGGCAGGCCAACGTAGTATATTGTCGTAGAATGTGACCGCTTCGTCATGAGTTGCAACATAATGCAAAAATTTTAGTATGCCTTCAAGTTTTGATTTTTTGATTGGTACAGTTTCATTTCTGTAGGCGTTGTTTGTTGACATTACGACTGGTCTCAACTGTCCTGGGATACGATAGCAGTATTCATTATTTGAAAAGTAACAAAACTTTTTAAAATAGAAGTTCGAAATGTCATTCTAATGCACATATAAATTGTCATTAACAAAAGATACCAAGTCCATGACTTGGTATCATTAACAAAAAGTCACAAGTCCTGGACTTGGCACATTTTGCAAGTTCCACATATATTAACTAGCTTGTTTAACATATTTCTTGTATAGTACTTGGTTCCTTTTGTTGCCGACAGCCAAGATAATACTTTGCAGAGACGGAATCTCGTATAACCTGTATTTGTTCAAAAGTGGACTTGGTCCCTTTTGCAAATTCCCGATTCATTTATTTTCTGTGGATTTTGACCTAGATAAAGGCTATAAAATGGAAACGGATGGTAGTATTTCTCGGATCTTGAACAAACATAATGAGTGTCTGCAACAGCTTATCGAGCAGGTAAATTGTATAAAATAAAATTTGAAGCAGGGTGAAGACAATACAACTTGCAAACAGTGTACTATGGGAAAGCAGACAAGGTAGAGCTTCAAGAGAAATGATTCTAAATCAAAAGGTTAGAGACATTATTTATGCAGACATATGGGATGCCATGGAGGAGTCATCAATTGGTGTATTAAGTTATTTCCTTTTGTTGAAGGATGAATTTTCTCAATTTAGGTTTGTGTATTTTATTAAACATAAGGATGTAAGTGTCTGAAAAGTTGACGACATTTCTAGCATTGGTCAAAAATCAAAAGGATGACATCATCAAAGTGTTGTAGACTGATTGTGCAACAGAGTTTATTTAATTTGTAGCGAAAGAGTGTTGTCAAATTTTGACCTAATCCATGAAAAAATAATACCTTACTGTACCGAGCAGCAAGGTAAAATCAAACGAGAAATGAGGATAGTGGTGGAGTCGGCAAGACCAATAATGATGGCAAAAAATATTGGAGATTTTTGGGCAGAGACTGTTAATACAGCTGTGTGTGTCTTGAACAGGACTGGAACAAGTACAGTTGAAGGTAAAACACCATATAATTTATGGTTTGACAAGGACTATGGCATAAAACAACTCACGAAAATTGTATCAAATGTGTACATTCGTGTACCAAAGGTCAGAACAGGAAATAAGATTCTAAGCCCAAGAAATTTTTGCTTATGGGGTATGCAGAAGTTATCGTTTTTATATACCTAGTGAACAGAATTTGAACTTAGCTGCAATGCGATATTTGCCTCTTGTTATAGTAAACCGTGTTGCACAACCAACAAGGCAAATTTTGAGCTTTGATATGAACATCCTGAATCAAAAGAAGAGGGTAACAATGTAGATGACAAAGGTGAGGCAGAAGAAGAGGAGCAATTTTTAGGTTTTGTGGAAAATGCTAGGGTTGAAGGCAGGCACTGATGAATAATAGATCAAACAACCTTCATTCAGCTGTCTTTGTGAATAAAGTTCAGAGACCTAAAAAACTTGAAGATTTTTAATGAAGTGTCTTTTATTTCTGACAGTAGACCTCAAATCCTGAAACATACGAAGAGACATTCAGCAGTGTTGAGGCTAAAAAATGGAAAATTGCCATTAAAAAAGAGATAAACACACTACTTGAAAATCACACTTTGAATTAAGTGGAAAAGCCAGATATTGCTCCTATTATTTATGCCAAATATGTCTTCAAAACTAAAACTGATGATAAGGGCAACAAACTACCTTATAAAGCTAGGCTAGTTGCTCGAGGTTTTCAACAAATCAACAGTTTTGATATTGTGAATACATATGCACCTGTAGCTAAACTTACAACATTACTAGTACTATTGCCTACAGCAAATCAAATTGGTTTATCAGTACACCCGGTGGATGTTTCAGGAGCACTTTCATATTGTGATATAGAGGATATTGTGTACATGTCTGTACCTCACATATTTTCACAATTAAATCAATACTAAATTTGACTTATGTTCAATTCATTGTTACGTTATGTGTCAAGTGTGCAAAAACCTAATTTCTATAAAATTTAAGGTAAACATTCCCAAAAGGCTTTTGGGACTCAATTCCGCAATTTATAGTAGTCAGTGTGTCTTGGGCTGTTGCCCTTATGTTTTGCTGTTTTTTATTGTGTTCGACGAGCGTTAGGCGGTATCCCGCTGCACGTCGCTGCGAGCCCGGCAACCGCTCATCAGTTGGTGGTTCGTGGCATCAGGAGGTGGTCGGCTCTGTGTCTCTCTGGGCATCATTACTCTTCTCTACCAATCTTTAGCGTATCTATTTTATTTAATTTCATCTGGAACCTTTTTAATTTAATTTAGTGTCCAGAGGCACCCCTCCACCCTTGCCTCTCGCTATGCCCAGGGGCTTAAATTCACTTTAATTATGGTCTTCGCCCACGTGGCATTTCCTTTGTCTGCACTGCCCACCGGACGGGCTAAGGTTCAGGCTCGCTTTACGTTACCGCCATTGTGTTGTGTTATATGGACTTACGGTGTCGATCTCCAATAATAACCACATTCGATAGTAAGTTTGTTATTTATTGACTCGCCACTTCTCGGCCTTCAGGGCGCGGGAACTTTCAACCCACCATTTCTAAGTGTATTTATTGTCATGTTTATGCAAGGACGTTCGTATGCCCGATATCCCTGGCGAGTGTTTTGTTGTGCGCACCGAGGCAGGGGAAACGCCTTAAGATTCCCCTGCGTAAGTACGACGTCGAATGGGTGAGACTATAATCATAAAGCCGGTATTCCACTGGTGTGTGTTCGAGCGCGCAGTTCTTCTGCAACGTCATACCTGACGTCACAGTTGGGGGGCGCGCGGTACATCCAGCTATGGAAAGGCCTTGTTTGGTGTTTTGAAGTCAGGCTGGGAAGGACCTCCTTGGAAGCGATTCTAGGTGGCCCATGTGCGTGGAGTACAAACGTACCTCCAGGCTATCTAGGTTCTGTGCAGGAAGAGACGGGCAGTGGAAACGGCTGTCACACTGAGGGGGCAAGATGTGCTTGGTACTCCCCACACTTCCTACAGTGATAGGCGACATAGCCAGAGAAGCTGTAAGGACATGTAGATTGATAGTTTTTCAAAAACTTGCAATATGCGTGGATTTATATTTTAAAAATTGTAAACGAATACAGTTTGATGATATAATCGACCAGCAATTACACTGTAAACATTTTCGCGGAAGTTACAGTCTCGTAGATGCCAAAGTTAAAGCTTAGTAAGCAAACAGACATATTATCTTTTTTAAAATGGCTGAAATGATGTTATATCTTATAGCGATTAGGTGTGGAGGTGAATTTTTTTAGAGTGGTACATATTTTATTTTTAACCTAGCAATGATATAACAATAGTGCTACGTTGGGTATAGGCCTACATTTTTTTACTCGAGCAAAATGTTTTATTGCAGTTATGAGTACCACTGAAAATATGCTTTTTTAACATTTCGATTACTACAAACACTATTTGATAACAGTAACCAATTAACATGCATTCTGTTTTGTACGACAGGCTAACACTTCCAAGAGATTTTATACTGTACGATTTATATTTTTGTGATGCACTTATAAAAATAAGTTTCAATAAAACTGCACAAAAAATAGATCTATAATTTATAAAAATAAATTCAAGAACTATCGGAATGGAATTTAGAATTTCTGTATTTGTACATATTAAGTTCAAAATAGTTGATATTGCAACTCTTCAGGTGCGAGAAACGTCGTTAACATTGCTGGCTACCTTTCAATTTTTTGGGATACACCTATTACATTCCGTCGCTGCTCCATCCTCATCTCACTTCACCTACATCCACAGCATAAAAAAACTGCCGTATTTCAAAGAAATAGTTCACGTGGCTTTACTTTATAAACAATGTTTAATGTTGAAGTCCTCATAATTGTGTTGAAAATAAGCAAGAATTTCCTAATTAATGTATTTTTATAATGTAGTGTTTATAAACTTTAACTATTATCGACTCGTAAAATACGCTCAAAACACAGATGAAAAATGGGCATTTGAACAGGCATAATACAAATTCATGCCAACTGTATTATTACACAAAAAAGTAACTGCGCTGACTTCTTTTAAAAGAAAATATGCTGTTGAAGTCAACGTCGCGTCAGTTCCCAATTATCTTCTGTATTTTGTTGAAATTCGCTGAATTTACGGCTTCTTATTGAGAAGTACATTGATTACTTATATTGTGTTCCTTTGCAAAATGTAATAACCCCGGTAATGCTTATCGTTTCCCAAAAACGTCGATTAAATCGTCGCGTGGATTCGCGTGTCCTGTTAAGTACCTCATAAAATATTTCGTAAAAAGTCCATCAAATATGAAATACTGTTTAGTTACTTCAAACTGTGAAAAAAAAAAAAAAAAAAAAAAAAAACGTCTCCGTGTGTTAAGCTGCTGTTATTTAGGTTAATATTATTTTCGCATGGTGCAAATGATGGTTTGATCGTACTGGCCGAATTTACACATTTAATGCCCGGTGAGTGATAGCGACATTTTTAAAATTTAAACGATCGTTTTATTATTGTATTTTCATGTACAGTACATTGGACATACTCGTACTGCATTCAATTCAATTATAAATATGTATCTTATGCGTCTAAGTATGCTGATAAATCTTTAGTTAACTTAAGGCACCCACCTACTGGCCATGTGTTTGTGTGAGTGGGACACGTCACCAAGGGCAATGCTGACCAGCTCATCTGGTACTGTATCGCCTCTACCGCAAGACACTGAAACTGCGTGCAGTGTTATCGTAGATCACTCGCCTGACAGACACTATCAGTGGTGACCCCGTCTTTTTATTGGTGAAAAGTTTTAAGCAAAGTCCATTGCATGCTCCTAGAGTAGTTTCACACGAATCCTGTGAGTAGTTTTTAAGATATAACTGGTTGAAAAAGCTGTTTTTAGCAATTTTGAGGAGCTCCGAAATGACTTTTCTAATCGTCGTGATGCTTTGAAATTACTCTTCAGTCATCATTTGGAGTGTATTTTCTTTTCCTATATAGACACATTGGGCATATGTGGAATAGTTTCTTAAAAAAAAACGTATTTACAAACACGCTGCAACGCATTTTAAGTGCGTGGTAGGCGAGGACCAGCATAACTGTGAATATTAAATAACCCTCAGTATTTATGTTAAAGCAAATCACCATGCCAGATACTGGTTTATGTTAATGTTGTGTATTCTATGTTATCTTATGGTGAAAAATCCATGTCGAAAACAGTATACTCGGGTACAGGCACAGTGGAAAGGCTATTGTCTGTTATTTGCTCCCCCACCCTGACCTTGCGCGGGCTTTCTCGCGCCAGAGGGTTGCATTCTACATCCGACAACAATGCCAACTGTAAAAGTAAATTAAGTTTTTATAAAGTAGCGATGAAGAAAGGTAGACAGGGTAGTAAAATGCTGGTATGTATACTCAGTGACAACATGCCTGCCGGCGATCGTGGCTAGGCATGTGCCTATGATGTAGTACAACTCTACATGCAGTAGAGGTTTGACTTTCCAGGGGTAAACTACTCACATTGGTAATGTTCACAATGACATTTTTGGGGAACAATGGAACTTATTGATAAATATTACGATGTAACTCGTGAACATTTGGCCAAAGTTAAAGAAAACCAGCTGAATGACAAAAGCACGAGAGGTCAAGTTCACTACCTATCACGGTACTCACAAATGAGTTTATTTCCCTGTGCGGTGAATAACTGTTCAAAACAATTTTAGTCAAAGAGAAGAAGCAATTTTTTACGGAATTATTGTTAACTAACTTTGACGTCTCCCACCAAGAACACACACAATGTTGTTATTTTGCATTATGTTTTTTTTTTCCAAAATAAGGAAACAAAGTTATTTGAAATTTGTGAGAGATTTGCTGAGCTTAAGAACTTTAGCAGGAAACAGGCGAAGCAATAACTGATGAAATATTCTCCACTTTGGAAGCTCTTTAAGTGCCATTTGTCGATTGCTGTGCACAGGATGACGACAATGGTTCGAACATGCGGGGACACATTAGTGGAGTTCAAAGAAGAATACTTTCCCCCTGCTGAGCACACTCTTTGAACAGAGTTGACATTAAAGCTACTAAACTGAATCATGATGTACTGACTTTTTTTGGAAGTATTGAAAAGTTTTTACTAAACTTTTTCTAACAGTCCTGGTTGCTGGGAGCTGTTGAAACAGCACATTCCATTATTTTTGCAAAGACTTTCCGAGACCCGTTGGAGTGAACGACTACAAGCAGTTCGTCCGTAGTAAAGCACTATTCTTCTGTTCTCAAAGTTCTAGACCTGCTCCTAGAAGACTTGGTAAGTACTTTGACTCCATCAGCACGAAACACCGTATTCGGACTTAAGAAATACTTTATTTCTTTCAAGGGTCTTTTTTGATGTCTTCATTTTGTTACCAAGTTTTGTCTGCCATTGACCATACAAATGTTAAATTCAGAGTAAAGGGATTTCCCTCAATGTTGAGACCCAACTTGTTAAGGATTTAATTTTTGAATTGCAAAACCTGTGAGATTCGTGGGAAATCATTTTACAGGAATCTAAAGTTGTTGCTGAGGCTGTTGTTATCTCCCCTCACTTCGTTATTAGGAGACAATCTAGTAAAAATGCAGATGAAAACAAACTTGAAGAAAAATTTCAACTAGAACCAACAAATAAATTTAAAGCTTCTGTAATTTTTCCGGTTTTGGATCTCATCATGGCAAATTTTGAAACTAGATTTTCCGCTTCTGAATTAATATGTGATATGTTTTCGCCAATTTTGAATTTTATGGAATTAGATACTGAGCAGTTGAAAATGAAAACTAAATTGCTGGTTTCCAAGCACCTTGGACTCTCTTAAGTTTTTCAACTCTATTTATGAGAAAATACTTGAAGCTATTTTTGTCAGTCTGAGCACCGGAATCAAGCTTTTTTGCACAATTCTCTTGTATACACTGCTGAAAGATTCTTCAGCAGGATGGCCAACACTTTCAAAACCTGGCAGGAAAGCACAACTTGACAAGCATGTCTACATAATTGAGCAATTTTAGCAGTAGAAAACAAATTGACAAAAAGTGTCGACTTTTTTGTTATCGACCAATTTAGCCACAAAAAATCCAGGAAGGTTTATAATTTAGTTTAGTGTCTTTTTAATATCTGTAAATTCATTTCAATTTTTCAAACATGAGTCTTATAATAGGCCTTTTCAAGACTTTGCCTTTCAACAAACTGTTTTGCTCATGAATTTAAGGGTTCAGAGAACTGCTTGGCAGTCTCTTCCTCTGCCCCTTCTTCAAATGCTTCCTCCAGATGTTAAAAGAAAGTTGTAAATACTGTTCCATATTTTTAATTAATGTTTTGTAACCATATTTAACAAATTTTATTTTTATTTATAAATTGTCATTGGCTGATTACAAAGTAAAAATGTAGCCTATATGCAAACATAGTTCAGTTATGAAGAATATGTTTTTAAGTTGTTTTGTGCTTTTCAACTATAGTGCAGTTTTGAAATATTAGGGAGTTACGTGCATTTTATTACAGTGCAATTTTGAAATATTAGAGTGGTAAGTGAATTTTTCACAGTAAAATTGCATTCGGCATTGGTTATTCGTTATTGACAAAAGGGGGGAGCCACACCATATTCTGGATCCTGGGCCCGCAACATCTTATGGAGGCCATGACTGGCACTACTGGGCAATAAGTTACTCGCGCAACCACTGCCATGTGAGAATTCTGTCTCCAACTTCACAGGAGATAAACGAGCATTTTAACCCTTCTCCGCGACCCCCGCTCGCGTCAGCATTACACATTGTTATGAGTCACTGATGAGGACTATTTGTTGTGTGTAGTAACTGTATCATAACTGAATTACTTCTAGAGGAAATAAACTGGAGCAATTAGCACAAAAGAAGCTATCAGCGACAGAAAATAAGTGTAACTACGCTTTAAGTTCTGTACAAACATTGTATTCTCTTCATTTATTTTCCATATTGTTTTCAAAATAAATTCAATATTTGCAGCATGATCTTCAGACTAATTTGGAAGTGTATCACGTTTATATGAAGTGATGTAAATAAATTCTAATTCTGTTTTGTTTACTCTGATTATTTAGTACAGCAGACAATTTTAAATAGTGTTCATATTGATATGGTCACGTAGCAGTTGATTTGTTTGAGTTAAAGTTTGATAAAAATAACTAGCATTGACTGAAAACCAATGCAGTATTTTAAATACGCACTCCCATTTTATTTGGAAATATGTCACATTTCTGTGAACTAAGGTAATTAAATTTTAATTCTGTATTGTTAAATGATATTATTTAGTATATCAGACAATTTTAAATAGTTCTGAAAATGAAATTGACGTATAGTAGTTGTTTTGTATGAGGTTATGTTTGATAAAAATAACTTGCATTGACTTCATTGATGTTTGGAATATTTGGAACTAATAAATTCACTTTAATCTGGAAATGCCTTGCAGTACATTATAAAATGTCGAGTACGGAATGGCAGTATTTGAAATGTTTTTTTATTCGTCTAGCCATTTTGCATAATACACTTGCCATAAGCCGACTAATTAAATCAGTTTAGCACTTGTTTTGTTTTGGCGAAATTAAAGGTTCTATTGATAAGATACAAATTGGCATGAACATAATTTGTGTGCAAACATTACTTATTTACACATATCATTGCAAGATGTTAGCATGTGTTTGTTTCGTATGTTGGTAAAAAAAGAAAACAAACAAATTGAAATTAATTTCTAGAAAACCATTTACGATGTTGTTAACATGTACAGGTAATGACATATAGTTTCTCCATCAGATTGTGTGATTTACCAAGTATGCATGAAAGCATAACTACATTTCAGAAATGTTGAAATGACTACATACAAGGGTATTTTTGCACTCACATTTCGAACACAGCATCAACAATGAAGATATTAGTTATCAGATGAGAGCAAATTGTACACTTAAGCATATTGAAGTTTACAAAGGTAGCATGTGTGATGTGTTGAACACTTTTTGGTACTTATTTCGTTTTCTTTTTGTTTAGAGGCCATTGGCTGTCAAGTTGAACAAAACCAAGACGAAGGTGAAGTAAGAGCTAAAAAACGCAATGTGTCGGTGCTACGTTTTAGTTCCAGTGAAAGTGACATTTCTGTGAATGAATCTTGTTATCTTAAGAAGACTGCAGTTCCTCAGAATCTGGAACGTCAAGTGCACGTGATAAGTTGACTGGAATGCAAGAGTACCCTGAGATAACTGATTAACGTAAATGGAGAATAAGGCAGCCACACAAATAGATATACGAAAGAAAAAGAGACAAGAAGGAAAATAACATGTCTCAACAAAACGTGTTGTGGTACCAGCTGTTCAGATGAAGGCGCTTTGCAAGAAAACCTGCAGATTGAAATATTACATAATCCCTGAACACCAGAGAGCTAATATTTTTCAATCGTACTACTCCATTGGGAACTATTCTTGCCAACGAGATTTTATACATGCAAATACATTGCAACAAGTGACAAAAACAAAAATGACACAGCACAAATCCAGAATATCATTCTCAATTGTCTACTTCTTGCCGATCGGTTGTGTAAGAACGAAAGTGTGTAATTCTATGTTCTTGAACACGTTGGGTATTAAAAAGGGTGTTGTTGACATTTCTATGCAAATGCGAACTGAAGAGAATGTAGCTGCAGCTGATGGGCGGGGAAAAGGAAAGTGTACATCCTTGGATCCTGCAGTAGTTGAGGGTATCAAAGCCTACATCAAGAGTTTTCCGTGTGTTCCGTCACACTACTTCAGAGCTGGCACTACAAGGAAATACCTCAACTCGTCATTAAACCTGGTAACTATGTATAGATTACACTGTCTGCACTGTATAGAAGTTGTTCAACCAAAAACAAAATTATCTGCTTACCACAAGATATTCCGCGAAGATTTCTATCTGGGACTTCACATGCTGATAAAAGACCAGTGTCGCCTTTGCACTGCATTTTACAAGTCAAGTGAGCCAACTGAAAATGAGAGGAGAGAGTACATAGTTCACCAAAAAAGTAGAGCTGAAGCTCGCGAAGAAATAAAATTGAAAAACAACTCATATTAATGCGAGATACTGTTGTTAGCTGCAATTTTGATTTGCAACATGTTTTACTTTGCCCCCAAGTGATCCAACCAACAATAAACTGTTCTACAAGCGCATATTGTCTACATACAATTTCACAGTTTTAACGTTGCAACAAAGCAGGGGGATTATTTCATCTGTCGTGAAGGACATGGAGGCAGAGGCAGTTGTGAAATAGCTAGCTTCTTTTTTATACATTTTCATACTCTTCCAAACATCATCAAAGAAGCGAGATGTTTCATTGTTGCAGCAGCCAGAACATTATTAAGTATAATGTTATTATGTTGTTGCGTTCTGTTTCAGTACTTGAAAGTGCCCGTGCAATTAAACTTAAGTTTCTGACACCTGGTCATGGTGGAATGGAGTGTGATTTTATTCATTCTACTATTAATACAGAGTTCAATAGTGTCGGTAATGCATTGTGGCCAGGTATGTGGAAGTCGATTGCAAGAGGTGCATGGAAAAAGGATGACAAGCCATACATTATACCCGACAAACAGGCTGAGGATATCAGGAACTGGAAGGCATTATTAGATTACTGTCTCACAATTCGCGAAACTGATACTAATATCAGCATGTTAATTTTCGAAAGATCTGTTGGTTTCGATTCACCAAGGAAATCCCTTATGCATATGAGTTCAAGGAATCATTTGTAGCTTATCACTTAAGGCGAGCAGACTGCAGGAAAACAGCTTTGCACAGACTTTCTCTAAGATTGTCTTGTTACAAACATGGTCACCCAATTATAGAAGCTAAGTATAAGTACTTAATGTCTTTGCTTTCAATGAAACCAGCTGCAATAAGTCGTGATTACTTCGACTTTTATTCTAACTTGCCTCATGGAGTTATCAGTGAAGAGGAGGATGATGACTAACGCAGTTGATCGTATTATGAAGATTAGATCTGGTTTCATTAATGAGTGTTTATTAATGTTTATTGAGAATCATTTGAAATTTTTTAAAATAAATTCATTATGTTAGTCAGATAAAATTGCACCACAGCTGTTATGTTTTTAGAAATGTATTATGTTATACTATTTCAAGCTTGAATTACTTCAAATAAACTTTTTCTGATTAATCGTGAAGTTTTTAAATCCATGTGTACCAAGTGTTCCAATTTCATTAATGTGTTTGTTTCTTTGTGTTTTTTGATACCGTAAATTGGGTATACTTTGCACCAGCATGGGTAACTTTGCACCACCAAAAATATTTCTTTCTAGCTAGTTTAAAAATTATAATTTAATACCATCGAATACAATCACTTGTCTTTCAACTATCAGCATAGAAAATATATTTTTTGATGGTGCAAAGTTACACATGCTGGTACAAAGCATACCCAGTTTACAGTATTCTTTCTGTAGATTGTAAACAAAATCATCATGTTAGTCATGATAATGATGCAACGAAGCAGTAATGTTTTACAAATGTATTATTTTATACTATGTCAGGCTTGAATTACTTCAAATAAACATACGTACTTTTTTTTAAACAAAATCATGTTAGGTAAATATATCTAGCACCGGTTCTGTTATGTTTTAGAAATTTATTATGTTAGACTATTTCAAGCTTGAATTACTTACAATTAACTTTTTTGATTAAAAATGTATTGTTACTGTTACATTCTCACCTGTTCCAAGCCGAACATCTGTCGAAGGCGTCCAGAAACACCATGCATCCATACCCGTACGTCTGTACTCGCGAGTTACCAATTGCCTGATCCCTACACAGCACTTGCTATCTTGCGCTGCTGTCCAGTCAGTGCTGCCAACCTGTGCAACCATGATTATCTGTCATTGTTTCGATGGTGTTTTGTAAGAAGGGCGTTATCAACAAATTTCTGTGATTCAGGAAACAGTTAAAACTGCACATAAAATACATTTTATTAAATTTTCGTTCGTTGTCTGCCTCACAAATTGCACTGATTTTATTTATAAATTAACAGTAAACATTTAAAGACCTGGCATACCATTGAATCCAACAATGAGAAAACATATTTTTGCTGTTAATGCCCTTTTTACACTTTCACTTTTGGGAAATGGCGTTCGACAGCCCCAACTATCGTTGATAAAACCGTGTTTAGACTAATATTTTAAAGTCATTATTTTAACAAAACATGTACTTATAAATACATTAATAAATTATTTTGACGTTACAACACATCAAAATGGTAGCACACAATTTTTTCCAGTTGGTTACAATGCATTACTGATCACACAAGTTATAATATTTGCAGTATTCTTACTACACATGGTAATGTTTTCCAGCATAACAATACATACACTATACAGTCCATCTTAGTTCAGACTTTTAACTTTGTTTTCAGTAACTTTACACGTATGTTGCACTGGTAACACAGTCTTGTTTCACATTAAATCATTCACTGACATTACCTTCGTCAGTTTCAGCTAATCTGTTCTGAACTGTTGCTTTTTTAGGCAAACAAGTTTATTCCTGTCCACATCTTGAAGGAATTATACCTTCTTTGCAAAGTCTTAATAAATCTCTATTTTTTCATATGATACTGGTAACCTATTATGGTACGGTACTGTTGGTACAGGCTCCTGGTATTTTAGCTTCTTTCTCTCTCTGGTTCGTCCAGTACCAACATCAACCGGTGTTCTTCGCTCCCAGGTGCAATTGAATATTTTATGTCCATGATGTCTTCATTCTTGATAAACGTTGCTCTCCTAACATATTTTAACCATAACTGCATATACGTTAAATAATATTGTAGTGAAGCGTGTTGTTGCAATAAATAACTTTCTATTTTCTTGAACACTACTTAGTAAAATGTCGAAATTTGCTTCACTGTCACATACCTGATGTTCATCATTCAAAGAAATATTTTTATCCTCATTTAGTTCAATTGTAGAAATAATTAGGCTTACCTTATTTAATTTGCTAACAATTCAGGATCAGTACTGGATGAACTAACAATTCAGGATCAGTACTGGATGAACATGATGGTTGAGAGTAAACCTCACTCACATTAACAATCTGTCCAGTATTCTTGTTTACTAATTCTTCCGGCTGACCAGAATGTATATCAGATCACATTTGTATTATTTTATGTGCTCTAGACATTTTTAAAGAAAATTATAAGCTTTATAAATACAACAATAACAACAATAAACACCAGCCAACTTCGAATCACACTGTTCACTACTCTTTCTTTACTTTTATCCCTCTAAAGTAATAACTATGGAGAGAACAGTACAACAAAGATAGCTATTGTGCATTGATGCTAGGAATATTCAGGAGACATTACACAATAAAAATGCTGGTATTGTTTTGCATGGAACAAAATCCATATTAAATTCATTTGCAAGAATGCATGGAGATAACGCCCTTCTTACTCTTCAAGACATAGAAAGCACTGTTGATAACGCCCCATTATAATAGCATTATTTTCAAAACCATAACAGATATGATAACACCGATTTTACAGATATATGCAGGCCATTCTTCTGAAAACAATAGTGTATAAAACCCTTTTTTTTTTTTTTTAATTTTTGTCGATTACGCACATCTTACAAAACACCATCGATATACACATAACTACACAACATACTACCATGTCATTATATACACATAACTATTTACACAGCACACTAACACACGACACCTCCCCCTTTAAGTTTACAGCACATATGTAGTCTGGTGGGCACCTTCCTCACCCTGCTCGATCGTCTTTGTTTTCTGCAGATCGTCCAATTCGATACACAATCCCTGTGATGTGTCTAGCCTCTGAGGTTGTTCAAATCCTCTGAAGTGGTGGCTGTGCTGGTCTGGTGTTGATGCACGGACTGGTGGCTGTCCTACCAACTGCCAGTGTTCCCTTTTCTAGGATGCTGGTCGCTGCAGTGATGGGCCTTCATTTGGCTTGGGATGATGTTGGCCTGTGTACCCCTGACTGGTCCTAGCTCCTCTATGGTCTGGCAACTGTTGACTGCTGTCAGTCCTCCTAGTACTCATCCCCTGGTCGACCAGCCTTACCTTATGTATTTGTGCTGATTCCCTGCTGAGCAGCTGGTCCAAATTATGAATGTAGGTGTGTCCATCGCCGTCCTTGTCCGTGTAGGTTACTGGACCCTGTATAGCCACAATGCTCTCTGCAATCCTCTTCCATGAACCTCTGTAAACACGAAGCACTTGCTGCCCCACTGCAAGGTGTCGAATTGTTTTGTTACTCATGTCGAAGGGCTCCTCCCACTCCATGCTGGTGTTAAGGCGTATTTGGTCAGGTGCCATTCTTAATGGTCGCCCCATAAGGAGTTTAGCTGGTATTTTTTCTCGTATCCAGTTGGTGTTGTGCGCAGCGCCAACAGAATTCTTGCCACTCGTGTCTGCTAGTCTCCTACGAACATCTTATTACGTTATCATTTAACTGTTTGCACCATGTGCTCTGGTGCCCATTTGTGGCTGGGTAATGGTGGTGCTCGTATTAGGGATACTCCACTTTTCTTCAGAATCTCCCCCATTTCCTGGGACGCACATGCTGTTCCACTGTCAGAGACTAAGTAACATGGTATCCCATGACAACTAAAAATCTTACTGAATGCCTGGACAAATTCTCTCGATGATCTGCTACACATTTTCTTCACTTCTGACTATTTAGAGTGTGCATCCATTACAATAGGGAAGACCTGCTCTTGAATTGGTCTCATAAAGTCAATATGTGACCTTACCCAAGGTTCTATTACCATTGGCCAATTTACCTCCTTCACATTGGTTGGGTTGACTCGTTGCTGCTTGCTTTCCGGTCACTATCGTACCATCAGCTCTGTGTCCCGGCCCATTTCTGGCCACCACATATAACTATGGGTTATTATCTTGAATTTCACAATTACATCATGTACCACATGCAGCATTTCCAACAGTTCCTTCCTCTGTGCTTCATGAGTAACCACTCAGTTGTCCCACAATATGCAGCCCTTGAGTAGGGATTATTCATCTCTTCTGTCCCATTATGATCGTAACTCCTCTGGACCCTTTCTGTCTTCCTGCCATCCCTAGTACATGTGTTGTTGTACTTGACACAGAATTGGGCCAGATGATGTGAGCTGGGCTAGTGTATCTGCAGCAATTGGCAGGCTGGGTATATATATTCTAACGTGAGCACATCTCCCACTGTCGGTATCTGCACATTCTCCGTGGATAGGGGGCAGTCTGCTGAGTGCATCTAAATGACTTGTCTTGGCACCCGGCTTGTAAACAATTTGGTATTCGAACGTTGACAGCCACAGGCTCCATCGCAAAAGACATGGTGATAGAATGTCTGGTGTTTGTCTCTTGGCGCTGAGTAATCGTAGCAACAGCTTGTGGTCATTTACAATCACAAAAGGTCGGGCTGTTAAATATTGTCTAAATTGGGTTACACAAAACATAACTGCCAGCACTTCCTTGTCTAGCTGTGAGTAATTCCGCTCGTGTTTTTGAATGGTGTACGATCCGAAAGCCACAGGAACTTCACTGCCATCTTCTCTAGTGTATCATAATACTGCCCCTAACCTATTTAGATGTATCACACTTTAAAGTTAGGGGCTTATTCAGATCATAGTGTGCAAACACTTGCTTGGACTGTAAGAGTTCTTTTGCCTTCTGAAATGTGTCAGAACGCTCTAGTGTACAATCCAACTCGGTTCCCTTGTCCAAAAGTCCCAGAAATGCCTGCAGTTCCTTCTTACACCTCGGAATCGTTGCCTTCTAGATTGATTCCACTTTTGCACCTGTGAGGTGGACTCTGGCCCTATCAATTCAGTATTCCAAGAATATTACTGTCTCAGCAAAATACTCTTTGCCTTCTTTTGCCCCAACCCTGCTTTATTTATTCTGGCCAATACCTCACGTACCGTACTCCAATGCACCAGTGTATCATTCCCAGAGACCAAAATATCGTCCAGTAAAACCACAACACCTTTAATCCCAGATAGTAATGTTTCCATTACCCACTGGAAGATAGCTGGACCGCCACTTAACCCAAATGGTACGACACCACACTCGAAACAGGCCTTTCATCAGACTGTCGGTATTCCCATTGCCTCGTCATCCACCAACACCTGCAAGCAGCCATCTGCTAAGTCCAATTTTGTGAAGATGGTTCCCATTGCCAGGCTAACGATGGCTTCATTTCTTGTCGGTAAGAATAGACGTTTTTGCAAACTCTGTTAGGTCACTTTGTAGTCACCACAGAGCACTATTGCACGATTAGTCTTCCTGATGTCCACAATTGGTTTAGCCCAAGCTGAAAATTCCACAGGTTCATAAACTTCCTGGTCGATTAGCCTATCAATTTCTGTACTTATTGAGTCATGTAATATTAATTGGCAACCTACGACTCTTCCGGAAAATTGGCTTGGTATTTGCTTCCAGTTAAATAGTCACTGAGGGGCCCACATACTTTCCGAGTTCCACGCTGTTGAACACCTGTTCATGTTGCTGCACAGCTTGAGGTATTTCTTGGCTTAAGTGGCAAATTCCTTCTACTTTGATGTTTAACATTTGAAGCCAATTTCTACCACCAAACTGGGTCCCTTGCCATCTGCCGCTAAAATCCGTAGTTTGCTTTGGCTTTTTTCCTTCTGTACCAGTACATCAAAAAGCCCCCTTGATACTCAATACTTCCTTAGACCAGGTGTATTGCACGAGGTTTGCATCTGCTAGCACTGGTAAATCCGGCCATAGTTCCCTGTAAGTCTCATAGCTGATGATTGAGAAGCTCGCACCTGTATCGATCTCCATGGGGTGTTTATGCCCATCCAGCCAGACGCTCACTCTTACATACTACCGCCTTCGTCTGAAACATATTGTATACCATTGACTCATCCCCTTCTTTTGCATCTGAACTACTCATTAGATTATATTTTCCAGCCTTTCTACCGTTCTGTTTCCAGGTGCTTTCAGTCTCCTTCTAAACTCTCTCCCGTCCCTTCTCTTCTATTTTACTTAGTTTATTTTTAGTAGGTAATGCACGCCCTTTCCAGATGTCCTACCTTGCCACAAAAGTTGAATACTGTCTGGACATGACATTTGGTAGGGCTGTGGCCCCCATGCACTGTCAACACACTGGCCTGTCCTCTGCGACAAGTTGGTGGGGCCTAACCTCACTATGAGCATGGTCGTCCCTAACCTGCATTGGGCTGATCTTTTTTGCTGTACTTGGTGTATCCTACCTTCAGGACTGCCCCAGATGAAGGCCCCATCTGTGTTTGCAGGTCGTTTACACTGTAGCTTGTTGCTTCTTTTACACATGCTAACACCACCGCGTCCTTGAACGTTAACATATCCTTCGTTTAGAAGTATGCGCTGAAGGGTTGTGTCGCAAATGCCACACACGACCCTGTCGCGCAACATTCTGCCGAGGTCGGTAAAGTTGCAATGGATGCTGAGTCGTCACAGTTCTGCCGCATAATCTGCTATGAATTTGCCTTCGTGTTGGTCCCTGTTGTGGAAATTAAAAGATTCCAATTTCTCGCTCTGGACTTGGGCTCGAAATGCCATGTGACTGCAGCCAAAATGTCCGTGAGTGCCACTTCGGTTGTAGGCTTCGGAGACACCTACGTGGTCGCTAAGTCGTACAACTCGGCCCCATATATCGTGCAAAATATCGCCCGTTTTTCCTCACTCTCTTTGATTTTATTCGCCACAGAATAGTACTCGAGTCATTCCGAGTACTTTTGCCATATGTCTCGTCCTGGAATGAAATCGCCGAACGCGGGAAACATCGCCATCGCGGTAAGCTTGTTTACGTTCCACACACGCCCGAGTCAGAAACCTTGTCACCAATGTTAAATTCTCACCTGTTCCAAACCCAACATCTGTCGAAAACGTTCAGCATACCACCTGTACTATACATAAGTATCCACATGCATCCATACCCGTAAGTCTGTACTCAGTGAGTTACCGATTGCCCGATCCCGACACAGCACTTGCCATCTTGTTCTGCAGTCCAGTCAGTGCTGCCAACCCGTGCAACCGTGATTACCTATCATTTTATACACATAACTATTTACACAAGATACTACCATTTACACATAACTATTTACACAGCTAACTACCAAAAAGTTACCACGTGTTCTAATTTCATTATTGTGTCTGTTTTATTGCATTTATTGTGAATAATTTTTGCTTGAAAAAAATTTAGCAATTAAGTCAAGTAAATATTACACCAAAGCTGTTATGTGTTAGAATTTTGTTTTATGTTATATTATCTCAGGCTAGATTTACTTCAAATAATAACATATATTTAAAACCCATGGTTACCAGTTGTATGGATAAATACCTAACTGTTGTTTGCAGATAAAATGTTAATTCAATAAGTAGGCATCTACTATTTTATTATTATAACACATTTAGCATATATTTAAAGAAAATGTATTTCATCACTAAGTCTTGATCACCAGCAATGACTTGCACAATACAATTTTGAGATTAAATCTTATTTTGTCTTTAAAATAATTACTGACGATATCCTTGAACATATTTTTGTCTATATCTCAAATTATTGATTGACAGTTACGTAGTTCTTGCATTCTTGTGACGATAAGTTCTCCCAAAGATGTGGAACATAAATGCAACAATATTATGGAGAAACTAGATTTCAGAAAGTCACAGACAACTGTCCGTAATTATTAGTTTAAAGGATGCAAAAATGGGAAGTAAGACACTTGAATCAGATTGTCGCTTGATATATGCAATGTTGGTCCTGTTAGTTTTTTAAGGCGAATACCAGAGTCAAGCTTGCGAGGAGCTGTGGACAGCATTAAAACGAGTTATTTGTTACATCAAAGGTATCATGAACTTGTGTTTGGTCTATATAACGAGTCAAAAACCTGACCTTCATGGTTTTGTTGCTGCAGACTGGGCTGGAGACATATAAGAGAGAAGTTTGGCAGCAAGATAAGTCTTCTTGTTAGGAAATAGTACCCTGTACTGGTCATTGAAGAAGAAATCATCAGTCGGTTTGTCTTAGACAAAATGAGTATGTAGCGATGAGCGCAGTTGTTGCAGAGGCGTGTTGACTGAAGAAGCTGTTCCAGAATTTGCAGTTGTCGAGTGACCAACCATTGAATATCTTTATCAACAATCAGTCAGCAAGTCATTTGGCCAACAATGCAGAAAACAAGACGACTTAAACACATACCAGTAGATGTTCGTCGTCTTTTCATGGAAGAAAAAGTAGAAGGACTAGTTGAACTTTACTAAGTACGGTTTGAAGATCAGTTGGCTGATATTTTAACAAAGGCGCTACCTCAATCTCCATTCGCCAAACTGAGAAGTCTTGGACTGATGTAGTGTGTTGTACATGAGCGTAGTGGTTTTTATGATGGAGGGTGTTGTAGGTCAAAAACTATCACTTTCATCCCTATAAGTTATAACTCTGGTTAGTGGATAGTTTTTGTTTTTCAGAAATGTTGTTCACATTTTTCCATGACTCTGTGTATGGTAAAATATACGGTGGACTAGTATCTGTTCTTTGTTGAAACGTTTGTAAAATGATAGTTTTTTAACAATGTCGGCTTACTGCAGGTTTTGTTTCTTCAACACATTGCCTATATCCGATATTATGAGGGCTGAAAGTGAAACACTAAATATTGAACTTATCGTTATTACCAGCGTCATTGCCAAATTAATTTGGTCGCACTTCCACCAAAATTTAAATAAAATTGTTGCAAGAATTTTTAGGTGGTATTGAAATGTTCAATTTTAACCTGTGAATGATTTTTCTCTGCAGTTCATTTATAATACTTATAATTACTAATACTTGTGGGATTCTGGCATTTATTTTATATTAATTAAAACCATGCTTTTAACAATAAACACTACCTCTTTCATGACACGTGTTCATTTAAAGTAGTCCCATGTAAATGTTAATTACAGCTCTATTTCTGTGATAGTAAAAAAAAAACATGAGGTCAAGTAACCAAGCATCAGCAGTGCGTAGTGAACCTCACATTCTATATCTATATATAAAATTTTTCACATCGCATAAGTTGGGTCTTAAAAACTAACCAATGTCCCTAATGATAGTAATCCTGCTTTCTGTTCACTCTTTATACCTCTGATATGAACTTGAGGTACTTTATCTTTATGACAACATATGTTCTACATACCTCAGAGCTTTAAATTAAACTGTTACGACCAGCTATCAAAAACAGTGTTTACTAATCTCATTATGCAAAAATTATTGTTTTAAATGTTTTCAGTTGTAGTATTTCTTTGTATATTAAGATTACAATTCCTAGATAGTAAAATAACTTAGATGTTATGAATGGCGCCACTATACATGTTTACGTTGTCCACATTTTCTTAAAAATACATGTCAAACTCTCCAAGCATAAAATTAATTAGTACTTTTTTGTTTTTCAGACATTATTACCAAGAGGTGAGCAGCCAAACCCCTTACGCACCCGTAATGCGGAGGTAAATGTAATTCTAGAAAAGTGTGATTTGGGTTTACAAGCACAGGTGCAAGACATTGATGCAGGGTTTGTAAATCCAGATGGTTCCATATCTTACACAGACATGTATGATTATCTACATTTAACTGATGCTGGTTACCGAAAAGCTTTTGGAGAACTGTATGAATCTGCTAAAAATTATGTTGGGGGTGTACCAACATGTTTAATTGGAAATTCTGATGGTGATATTGAATGGATGGAAGAAGAGGATGAAAGTGTTGGTAGTGGTGGGGGTGATAACGACAATCATTAAAAAGTGTTAACACCACAGCCAGAATATGAAGTGCAGGACTGAAAAATTTAAATACTTTCAATAATATGCTAATTATTTTACTTTCAAGACTTTCTGTGCTCTATGCCTGAGATCAGTATTTTTACAATTAATTTACTGGTTGATTTGCAGTTTGGGCTATACAATTTTAGATTTATATGTGTGTAGTTTTATATTTTAAATTTCAAAGGTAAGATTATGCAATTGATATGGCTAGTTTTTTATGTATCAGCATTTGTAAGTATTGTGTTGAGTTGTAGTTAACTGAAGTAACATGTGATAACTAAAGTGTTTGTTTAAAACGAACATCTAATACTTTTTATATTTTTTCTTTTATTTGTGTAGGCCTAATAATCATTGAGAACTGTAAACTTAATTTCATTGCAATAAATTATTGTATAAATACCTAACTTTTAGCTATTTTTTGAATTTGCATATGTTAATGTTTAATTTTTCTTGTATTTGTTCGTCTTTATTAGTGCTGCAACACAGAGACAACATTTAGGGGCAACCGTCTGTCGTCCTGGAGCAGCCAATATGGGCAACACGACATTGTCAATATACCACATTCCTCCCCACTGTAATAACTTGCACTATAAACATTTGCATATTAAGGGTGTTCAAGTGGGGAAAAATTTTAATTTTATAATTGTTTAAAGTAAGGCTAGTTTTGTAGACAGCATACATTTTCCTCTTACGAAAAAAAAAATATCTCACCCAGTTATCGCACAATGACATTTCAAAGTCAAAACTTACATATTATTACTTTATACACAACTTGAAAACCGATAAAAATATTGAAATTGAAAAAAACACATAAAAACTACGTGTCACTGTCTATGGCTTGAAGCATAAAATATTGTTTTATTTTTCAAAAATTGCTGAAAGTAACAAAAATTACCACATTTTTGACATTTTTGATACAGAAATATTTTATAATGTGTTAGTAGTTAGGAATAGTTCGTCCGGGGACAGGGGCTGGGGGCTGTGGGTGTGTGGGTGACAATGACCTTTGACCTCATGACCTTGTGCTTGACATTTGACCCCTGTAACCCGACACCCCGACGCCATCTTGTTTCCGGTCGCCATATTGTTTCCTTCCGCCATCTTGAATGACGTCAATTTCAAAAAATTAAAAAAAATTTAAAAATTCCAAAAAAATTTAAAAATTCAAAATAAAAGTTTAAAAATTCTGCCATCTGGTTCCGACCGCCATCTTGGAGGTTTCTTCCGAGTCTTCCGAACAAATTTTGATTTCGCATTCCATCCTAACCCCACATGCATTTAAAAATTAATTTAATAAAAATAAAATCTTTTTAATAAAAAACTATTTAATAAAATAAGTTTTATATAAAATAATTTTATATAACAATTATTTAGTTAATAAAATTCATCAGGTATGCTCGGCCAAGCTCGTTAACCTTCGGCAATCTTCGGCCATGCTCGGCAACCTTCGGCTCGACATTTGTAAGGTTCACATGCTATGCAGTATATGTGTATACATAACCCCTAATATTTTTAATAACTCAAAATGTAAAATCTATCTATATTATTTATTATTTAATTTCTTGCGCCCCATACCCGGTCAACATAACCCCTATATTTTAATAACTAAAAAAGGGAAAATCAATCGTTATTAATTATTATTTAATTTCTTTCACACAATACCCGATCGATTACCGATCAATTCAAACAATTAATAATTTTCGATTCAACCGATCAATTATCCTACATTCTGGAATCTATACCCAATCGATTTCCGATAAATTCAGTAATTAATTATGACACTTACTTGCACATCTCCCAGACATGCCGGACAGCATCCGACCCCTTCAGCATCCAGCAGGGAAATGACTATAGTTTTGTATAACCATGCAGTTACCTACAGTACCTTCTCCTCTCCCCTCCGTCCCTCTCACATTCATTGGCACACCTGTCACATCTTCTCTTCCTGCATCACATGACCTTGAACGGTCATTGCACTTCCCCTCCTTTCTCCTTCTCCACAGCAGAGCTGCTGTACCTGTTTGAAACTGTCCCAGCTCATCACATGACCTTGAACTGTCATTGCACTTCCCCCTCCTTTCCCCTCTTCATCACCAGAGCTGCTGCGCCTGTTTAAACCTGTCCCAGTTTCTCTTCCTACATCACATGACCTTTAAATGTCATTACACTTCCCCCTCCTTTGCCCTCTTCGCCACCATTACTGCTGCACCTGTCAGAACCTGTCACATCTTCTCTTCGTACATCACATGACCTTGAACTGACATTGAACTTCCCCCTCCTTTCCCCTCTTCATTACTGCTGCACCTGTCAGAACCTGTCACAGCTTCTCTTCCTGCATCACATGACCTTTAACTGTCATTGCACCTCCCCCTCATTTCCCCTCTCCATCATTGTCAGTCAAATCACAACCTGTCCCAGATTCTCTTTCTGCATATACTGGAGTATAAATAGCTACTTGAGCCCTGTGTTTATCATGTTGCTGCCCATCATCGTCACCTACTGCAGTTCTTCTCATGTTTTAGTTAGATTTTTATCATTAAGTCTGCTCAAATATTTTCATGATGTTCCACTGATGGCTCAAATTACTTTTTAAACCTGTTTATACCTTTTTAGTAACCTTTTAATTATTTGGTTTTACAGATTTACATGTACTAGACTTCTGAAAATGTATACATATTTTTCCCTTTTACCTATTCTGTAAGTCTATTTCACATGTTTTTTGTTTAATTTCCTAACATTTATACAGTTTCTCGGTATGGTAATAATAAGCCTTGAACAGTTTCACAATGTAGTCTTGGTGGAGTCTCGTGACTTCTGCAGTAGTCTTATAGTAGCTGCTAGTAGTGTACCACACATGTCTTCTTTGCAGTCCACTAGCAATGTAGGTGTTGCACTAGTTACAAGACTTTGTTAGATAATTATGTCGTTTCAGCTTTTTGTACGAACTTTTTCGCTTTAGCCAGGTTGTAAGTCACAGTCGGGAGAGAAAAAATGTTCAACATATAATAACATTCAGTACATTTGTTAGGGAAATAGTATGCTACAGTGACAAATTTAATATAAATAGTCCAATGAACATGACGTAACTTTTAGTCATTGCGTCCATATGGTAGAGAGTTTAATACATCTTAGCACACGCATAGTTTGTCGTCTAGACAAATAAGCGTCAGTTTTTTGCTACACTTGGTATAAAGCTGCTTTTTCCATGATCTTATACTATGTACAGTTACTCGCATAACGTTCTCTCTCTGTTCAAAGCTCTGATGTAGTCCTGGAAGGTAATTTTGTTTTTGATCACAAATTTCTGAATTCCTTTAAACTTTTTCAATACACTCTCGCAGAAACACCTGTAGGCATACATCTTCGCACGCAGTCCTACAAACTTAGTCATAGGCACACAGTTACATTCTTCTTTGAATTTGCATATAACCTTTTTGTTTTTAGGCGAGTAGCATGAATAGGCCGAAGTATCGAATTCATTCTGTATAATTAAAATCGAAGTAGTTCTCATACTAGATTTCACTGAGTACACGAGAATATAATGTAGGTAGCTGTAAGCACGCACACAAGAGCGCAATGTAGTTTTCTGACCTTGTCAAAGTCAAGAGAGAAGCTACAGGGTGCAGTGTCACATGACACTGCCTTCGTGACTTTCTGACACCTGCATGGTGTCGGTAACATCCGCCCACGCGCATACTGCTGCGCTGTGCGAGACGTCAGTGTAGGAAGCGCAGGGCAAGCACTCTCGCATGTCACTGTCACGTGGAGCAACCTGACTCGACTCTGGACTCTGGACTCTGGACTCTGGTCTCTAGACTCTGGACTCTGGACTCTGCTTGCACACCTGTGCGGTGTCTGGTAACATCTGGCCTCGCTGCTGGACTGAGTCTGGGAAGTACACAGCCGTCCATTTCTCCAAGGCACAGTCTATGTATGTATCCGATGTATGCAAAGAAAAACACTGTTCTGACGAGAACAATAGCAAAGCCTATTATATGTACTACCACACCCTACCTCGCTGCAGCCCAGTGCCAGACACTTCCTACCCTCCTATTACATTTAAAGTCTTAAGAAAAATTGTCACTACTACCATGATAGCTCAGTGGTAGCATGTTTTTAATTTAATTTAATGGTCCAGGGTTCGAATCTCTGTCAGGGCACGATTGTTTTTTATCGGAACTATAATTTTTTGCTGAATTCAAAGCGTGAACATACAAGACTTTTACCAGTACGAAATTGTAGTCTCATACTTGCAGATTCTACAGCTATCAAAATAATTGTATTTTATGTTTTAAAATAAGGTGACGCGAGAGTTGCACGAGTGGACTTGTAATATGGAGATCGTGGGTTCAAGTACCAGTACATTCACACTGATATTTTGTTTACCAAATTTATTCCGAAATCACTCAAGAACATTGCTTTACATAACTTCTATATATGTGTATTTACTTTCTTGTTTTCCTGTTTGCTTATTTGTTTGAGTGATTTGTTCCATCCCTGATCACATCGAGATGGACAAAGCATAAAAAAAAATTACACATCTACTGTATAACCTATCTACTTATAATCATTTATTCATATATAAGTTGACTAAACATACTTAAACTAATGTCCACTGCTTGACGCATAGACACAAATACTCTCTTACCTCCACACGGAACTATGTACATACATTTCGAACACATCACCGGAAGCACAACACATAGCACATCACAATGTCTCAGTGAGCGACACCATATGCATTACCCTTGCGGATTAACACTAGTGTTTTCTCAAAATTAACAAGAAAACTACTTACTATAGTATTATAGCTACACATAAAATCGTAGACGCGTTTCTATATCATTCCATGCTTTTAAATTCATATTGCAGTTATGTATACGCGACGCGGAAACAGTAAACAAGCATAGATATAGATTGTTAACCCTGTAGTTAGTTTTTATCACTGGATGATCCCATCCATTACAGACATTCACTTTTTATCTACAACAGACATCATATACGATGCGCAACATGAATGTAAAATACATTATATACTAATAAGCGGGAACTAATATTTTTACGTATAAAGCTTTTTCTCCATTCACTTTCATGTAAATTAGAAATTAATTTGAATATTTCATACCTTCAAGAGTTGCTTCCGTATCCATTCCAGCTCTAATACATCTTAATTTCCTTTAAAGTTCATATCTCAGTCCGACTTGAACCAAAACCATTCTAAATCATATCAATTCTTCCAGCGATAATGTAATCGATGTTGAGCACCGACCAAAATCTCCCACTCACCCTAATGTTTCCATAAGTAAAGAAAATATATAAACCTTATTACATTAATCAAAACGACGTCTAACTAATATACAGAACTAGCATTTCTACATTACTCGTCTTAACTATAAATGCCCCCCTTCTTCCTACCCTACACGCACTTATCGTAGTCGGACTCATAACCTAACTATGAAGAAAATAATCACATTAGTCCGTGTAGAAACAAATATTACAGTTCTTCCAAAAACATTGAAAGATTCGATCAGTAATTTTTTTATTCAAATACTACAGCTATTCATATTTTACTTTACATCAGTCCATCGTAAATCATAACATTCAAAATTACAACTGTTCATAAAAAGAACATTTAAAAAGATGAACCTGAAGTTTGCTAAAACATTGAATATAGGTAAGCATCCCATCGAACCCAGGTTCAGTAGGGCGCGAGATGTCGGTACACTAACAACTACTAACGGCAAGTTACACCACACGCAAGGCTACACAGTGATTCGCAATGGCGGACATCATTCTTTATGTAACATAGCGAGCTGAATTTGATTACCAAATATAAAAACTAGAATTTCTTTGCTACCTTCCGTATTTGTCAGGTCTGTTTGTACCTCGGAGAGAAGTTTCGCGCAGAGTATTGTTTTACAAAACTAATCTTTGTCCAGTATATTTTGTTAGGAGTCAGTTTGTACGAGTTGCCTTGTAAGAGTTACAGCCAAGTTACTTCAGATCTTTCCATATCACTCTTCACATATATCATTTCAGTCGAATTTTAAGCTCACTAACCAAAAGAAATTAAAAACTTACATGTACTTATTGATACAATGTATAACCTACACATAGGACGAGTCCTTCAGTAATATCACATAACTATAAATACAACACTTTTTTCTACCCTATACATACCTAATCAAGTCAAACATTAGCTTAAATAACTAAAATTACAAGTTTACAAATACCTGGTAATATCAGTCTTAATGTAAAAATTGACTATGTTACCACATTCTATTTACCTGATATAGCAAACATTTTTAAATTTTTCCGTTATTTTCTGCAAACATAAAAAGACCTACCATTAACCAAACCATTTAGAGCTGATCACTACAGATAAATCTATACCATACAGAACTGATCCATACATAAGAGAGTCGGATTTTCATCTGATCTAATAGACCATACACAAAAAATACATAAAACTACCAAAGTCGAGTTACTCGTAACACAAATCAGGAACACATCTAAAATTAATAAAATTATTGATTATCTCATACGTCATAAAGTATTTCACTTCTGCGATGTCGTTTCGTAATTTCAAGTTTAGTACTTTTGCTTGTAACTTACCCTTCTCTTTTATATAAGCATTCTTATTCATATTTTTTATTATTTACTTATTCATCTTCCACAGTTGTTCTGAATTTGAACATTGATAAAATAAAATACGAAGCGTCAAAGAACACTTCCATAAAAGATTTACCACTCCAAATCTTGTCGAACTAACATAACTTCCGGGTAGTTATCAGTACACTTAGTCGCAATACCTATCTATTGCATCGTATTCAGTCTTTTCAGTAACCACCAAGCCCTACCAGTCAAATATTACATTACACAAGTGTTATCTGGAAATCATATGTATACTTCTCTGAAACAGTGTTGCTACTGTGGGAATTTATTTAGTACACACTCGAATGCTCGTCGTCATGAACAAAGTCACTGTATGTTTAGTGTATCGTACAATACTTACCTGTGTGATAACTGTGATAAAGTGTTTACTCGCAATGATATCTTGACTTGCCACAGAAAAACATGCAAAGGAAAGGTTTCTCGTTCATCGGGGTGTGAATGCAAGTACTGCGGTAAACTGTTCTCTCGAATCTGTTCTCAACGAATACATGAAGAAAGCAACTGCAAGTTCGGTATTGCCTACAAGACTTACTCATGTAACAACTGTAGTGCAGTATATGCGAATAAACAAGGATTAAAGGTTCACATCAGAAACTGTACTTCAAAAGACACTACAACATATGTGTCTGTAGAATATGTTTATTGAAATACGATAATTTTATATGTTTTTCTTCATGACTGAAATAAAATTGAAGTGTATCAGTCAATAGTCACCTGGGTTCATCATTTATTTTCCTGTACAACAATTAATTTAAGCATGAATAAAACCTCGTTCGCATAAGACTGCACTTTACAAATATGGATTGTAACCTAAATACGAAAATGCCAAGCAAGCAATGTTAAGAAGTAACGTGAGACTCGGTTTCGAATGTTTAAAAATACGAAAATTATACTGATAAATATGACTGCAACTGGTTTATTAAAATTAATATGTTTCAAAAACTTGATGTGTTGAAACTTTAGGTTTGACAAAGGAAGTGGTGAATAGCTGATTTTATTTTATTCTTCTTCTTAGTTTTGGTGTTTATTCTTATGATAGAGTCTTCCGTCTTTCGACAGTGATAAATGTTAAGAATATAGGTACAATGAGTACAGCTAAAATATCATTCACTAAAATATAAATGATAGATGAACATAAAGTTTATTTGGGCATACATAATAACGTTGTGGGTGTGCTGAAAACAAACGAAATCTACATAAATGTAAAATGAAATGATGCTGCTAACTTTCGTCACAGAGCACCATATATGTGAGCATTTTACAAAATGCAGTTTTTTAGAAAACTACAGGCTCGCTCTCGAAAGTAGCGTTTCAAATAAACATATGATGTCTTGCTGTAAGTTAAAATCACAAAAATATTGTGCTTGGTTTATAACTATTCTGTAATCGAGAATGAATTTAGTACAGAATTTTCTAAAATTCGTAAGGGGTGTGTGGTCTGGAGTGCTGTACTACCGGTACAATATGAGTGACAGTTTTTATGAAATATTGAGAAGTAGCACTAACTTAATTGTATGTTAGCTGTCAAGGAAATAAGATGGTATAAATTGATGAACTCAATGTTTTATTTTATTGGAGATTACATGATACTTCAGTGTGAATATAGCTGAGCTAAGATAGGTACAGGACAAAAGATATTATAGTTAGAAAGTATCATCTTTAAAGATTAGTATTGGACACCTAGGTATTGTTTGAAATGCATATATGTATAGTACGGTGTATATACTAGTACATTTACGAAAAGGATAAATTTAATTAATATATTGCTTTATTTTTATAATGTATGCTATAACATTTTTGCATTGGTTTGTATAATTAGATATTATTTGAGTATTTATGAATGATATAGTGTCTCAGGAGGGTTACAAAAGGAGATAATGTTGAAGTGCAAGACTAAAAATTATTTGTGTAGCTTAACTGACATAAGCGACTGACCGGACCTTTAAGAATATATTATATGTGCGTTACGATATTAACGAGTGCTTTGTCAACATCGGATTTTAATTAGTTAATCTAGCAGGTTTGTCTAGTAATGAACGGAATTCAGGTACAAAAATAGTTACGTTCATAGTAATTATATGACTTCGGAAATTAATGGTCAAATTTTCCATGGTGATTGGTTTGAGTTATATTTCATTGGATTTTTACATGTGTTTCTATAGTATGTTCCAATGGTTTCTTGTGCGTATTACCTGACTGAGTAGTATGTCTGGTGAAGTACAAGTAAGTAAAGAAGGCTAGATGATAATTGGTTTTGTTTGATGCATGAGAACGACCTGTAGGTTTGAAAGTCTTAAAAAAGTTTAGCGAAGAATTAATATCAGCTATGTTTTCTCTGGCATGTATGTACTGGAGATGATAACGTATACAGCATGA
>PNEQ01097494.1:0-45463 GCA_003012365.1 Medauroidea extradentata
TTTTTTTTTTTTTTTTTTTTTTTTTTTTTTTTTTTTTTTTTTTTTTTTTTTTTTTTTTTTTTTTTTTTTTTTTTTTTTTTTTTTTTTTTTTTTTTTTTTTTTTTTTTTTTTTTTTTTTTTTTTTTTTTTTTTTTTTTTTTTTAGTGAATGATCGATTTTGATTCGACTGAACGGGCTAATGTGTGATTTACACTTCAGTTGGATACTTATACAAATGTCTAAGATGTAAGTTTAAAATATTTCGAAATTCGACACCCAAAAGGGTGAAAAAGCACAAAATTTGTTTTCCATCAACCCACGATATCCGTCTAACCAGTAGCGATATTGAGGTGTTGCTCGCGTCAGAGCGATGCTTATAATATGTATAATTTTTTTATAAGAAACGTGATTATTAAGAATAAAACTAAGTTGGTCAATTTTCAAGGCAGACGATCCGAAAAGCAGAAACGAGCAGCGAGAAACAACCTATACAGGAGTTTCACTCTACAGTAACCTATCGAGACGTGGTGTTGTACAACCTCTATGAGCCCAGGACACAGATATTTTATTTCTTTTTTTTTTTTTTAATAAATTAATTTTCATGAATTATTTCGACGTTACGTGACGCAGTTGTTTGTACCTTAGGTCTAAATCCCGGGAAGTTCTGGGCTCGATTTCCGTTAAAAGCTGCGTGCAAACGTTCAATTCTGACACACAAAAACTACAAGGCAGATCGAATTAGTGCAATTTACATGTAGTCTTTAAAAGGAATAAAATTGCAGTTCACTTTCCACTTAGGTTCCTCTACAATATCAGCTAACATATCGTCGGTATACTGCCAAAAGTGATTAAGTCATAAATGCTATTTCGTTTGAAAACAGTATTAAATTGTAGATATTAACAAAAATTTGGTATGTTACAATACTGTGACACAACAGTACGAAACAACGAATGGACTTTAAACTTGGGCAATTGTTCGTGAACAACATTTACATATTCCTAGCATTTTATATTTTTGTCACATTTTGACAGTAAAACGACGATATATCATCTCACTAATCTCAGGTTTGGGGCACCAAATACGTTTCCACGAAACCTTTACCCTCTGAAACTTTGTAATGTCAATAAAGTTAAAGTGAATATTTGGAAAATATATAATTGAGTGCACCGTCAAAAAATGGATGTGCACAGGGTAAACAGATGTTTCTCATTCGATTAACCTCTTACTTTAGGTGTTTGTAATTACCCCACAACGTCAAATTGGCAGGGCTATAAATAAGGCCCAGGCGAAGTCACTGTTAGTGGCAGGGAAAAACTTAAGACTGTTTTTCGCGTGGACAGTTATAGCTACTAATCCTGCTGCAGAATTAGTTCATCTAGCCGCTTGGACATTCTAACACTTGATGACTGAAGTACCAATCTTGTGTACAAAGAGGTTTTTAAATTAAAGTAAATATTATCAGTTACGAATAATACTCGCGAGCAAAGCCGCGGGGGACTGCTAGTATTCTATAAAAAATGTATGTTAGGATGCTACTGTACTTTCTCTTTGCTTTGCCAACATACAGTCTATCCTAAAATATGGCATTATTCAATGGAGCAGCTCACCATACTGGAGAAAATTTTTTGTACAATAGAAAATTTTTTTAAGAATAATAGCTGGTGCAAAGCATAAAACTCCATGTAATCCACTTTGTCAACAATTTAAAATATTGACACTACCATCATTATACATTTATCAAATAATTTTATTTGCAACAAAAAACATAAAATACTACACTAACAATACTATACATACTCATAACACACAAAATAATATGAAACTACATTATTTCTATAGAATTCTTTTATTTGAAAGAAGTCCATGTAAAACTTGAATTAAATACATCAATAATCTTCCTTTCTTTTTACTAAATACACACGAAACAGGCACAAGTGACTATTTTAAAAAGCAACTAAAGTTGTACCTACCAAATAAAGTATTTTATTCGGTGGGTGCATTTTTTAACCCCACCTCAAATTAGAAACTTATTTTATCACATAAGGGTGCTGAATTGCACTGTTGTAGTTAAATTTCATAATAATTTGTATTGTTGCTATTTGTTAGTTTCTACTTTTGCTGTAGTCAAATTTCATAGTTATTTAAATTGTTGCTATTTGTTAGTATCTAATTTCTTAGGTTCCTGTGATGTAATCCTCTTCAGTATTTTTCAACTTCAAGTTCTTTGACTGTCAGACATTGTAATTGTAATATTCAAGTTCTTTGACTGTCAGGAATTGTAATTGTAATATTATTGTATTGGTTATAACCTCATATTGTGTTTGTCTCCCAATAGAATGTTGTAAACTTCTGTAAATTTCCTACTGGGTTAACATGTACAAACTTCCAATTTGACAAATCATATGTCGTGTAAAAAAAAGGATGCTAATAAATCAAATCACAAAAGTAATTTTACTGCTAGATTATACTGCTAAAGCATTTGTGATGTGTGTAGTCAGTGGTGGTGGTGAGGTGGTGGGGACACTGGGACATTGTCCAACCCCTGAAACACAAGGGAGGGACAGTTTAGGCATTTGCACCTACCCTAAGTCTATTTGTGATTTTTTTTTTTTAATTATTATTTAAAATTAATACAATTTCTGCTAGCTGTATATTCAATATTTAGACTCATAAACAACATAAACAGCACCAATTTTTACACTAAAATCCTAATATTCTCAGGGGAGGACCCACGGACCATTCTGCTTTAATAAGTCATAGGAAACATCTCGGAAGTAAATTATTGACAACGATCCTGTCCCCCACTCCTTAAAAAAATACCTTCCACCGCTAATATGCGCAGTCTGCTTACAGAAGCATGTTTATAGCCTCATAACTGAGCCACTTGTGAAGTTGGTGCATTTGAAACTGACAAGAATTAGCCAATCAGGCTTATAATACCGCCCTAAGAACAAATACATCAAAATCAAAATAATAGTAACCACATGGTAACTGACGATGTGATGCTAAGCACAACCTACCATTATTATTAATATAAAAATCTAACAAAAATACTGAGGACTGAATAAAAATTTTATTAGCATGAGTCCTCACTTGACAATGCTTATTGGCCAACTTACCTTAATCATTCTTCCAAGGTTGGAACCTGTCAGTCTTGAACTTGTCTTGCGTGTAATGCACTCGCACCAACAAAGCACTATGTGCGACACACCCTCGGTGCTTAGCAGCAGTAACTTAATGTTTTCACGAGAAATGTGCCTTCATGTCCACCTGTATAACTGCCTGTGTCTTCGTGGTTTAGTATGTATCAGTTGTAAGTACAAGATTATACACATTTATAACATGCTTACACCTACAAGCAGTCTATGGGCAAGTGATTTTTCATCAAACTGTAAAGAGTTCGTGGAAAGAATCAGTCATCGAAATGAAAGATAATTTGGCTTAAAATACTAATGGTATGAACAACTTATGAAAATAGATAAAATACTGTGGTGTCTATTTTGTTCCCTGTATCATTACTTCAACTGTGTTTAAAAAATATTGTTCTGAGAGGAAGTCAGTGAATGTTAGACAAACTGTTCAACGGCTTCCAAGACACTTACAGGGCACGTGTTTTTCAATCATAAAAATTTGAAAGAAAAAAATTTAAAGAAAAAATACTTAATATCACAAGAATATGTCATCAATAAGCAAAAATGCATGTAATGGCATACGTTTTTTTGGCCACTTCTTGTGTGTGTTTTCTTTCTCTCACCATTCACCACCTTGTACATCCTGACCAACCTTTCCACTCTTCTCCTTTCCTTCGATGACTTCCACCCTGCGGATGGTGACTCGGGGGCACAAGCAGAGAAAGAGGTTCCTAGAAGTTAACTGACACTATTGCACTTACTGATTGATGAAAGATGGTGATGTCCCCTGAAACCGCGGCACTTACGCGCGCGCATGACCATACTGAATGCCCGCTACTTGAAGACTGACTGGCCGTCCGACTTCCGTCCAGCACGACGGTTAGCTGGAAGTCAGGAGGACAAACCGAAATTCCCTACGTGGAGATGAAATGGTGACAATGATTATACAAGGTTATCCAAATGTGTGATTATGCATGTGGCATAATTTATAGTTTGAGTGCTGCTGAAATAAAGACACACAACACTTACACTGATACAAAACACATGACATTGAATTTTCAAAATATATACAATGTTGATGTTTGCAATTATTAAGGAGTCCTTTGTCCTGCGTGCATCTAGTGGTTAAGAAAAAGACTGCATCAAGTTTCGTTGGCTTAAACTAAAGTCGGCTAGGACAGTTTGTAATTGTCGCATAAAAATCACTCGGAGAATTGTACGTGTTGTCAGGGTGGCCCCCCTTGGCAAGGCTGTGCGCGAAGCACCTGAGAGAGTGTTTATGGGGGGTTGCACTTTGTGGATCGCTGGCTGTAGGGGTGGTGACACACTGGGGCGTGTTCCTTACATACCTGGTGCTGACCTATCCGACATCAAATACCCCCTCCTTTGGAGCCGTTTTCTGCCCCCCTCAGTCCGTGGAACAGCATCTGGTCTGGGGTCGTGGCCACAAGTGGTGGTGGTGGTGACCGCTGACATCACGCTGCCGGAGGCTGGCTCTGCTCGTCTCTGCTTGGCTGGTGGGAGGTCTGCGCAGCACGCCCACTGGGTTGGGCATTGGCGGCGCCTGGGTCTGCTGCTGCTGGGCACCTCCGTAGTGCTGGAGAACCATGTGACAGCATCACGCAGATCTGCCATCGGGCCCGCAGGTGGGCCTGCGCGTCGCGTCGACGCAGTATCTACCACAGGCTGCTCTTGGTGTTACACGGCCTGCGGTGATGTCTCGGTTATGGGTGATGCCGCGACACCAGGTGCCGGCGATGTGGTGGTGGGCGCCCTGAATGGTGGCACCGTCAGCTTTGGTGGCGGTGGCCACGGGGACGTCTGCGTCGTTCCTCCTCCCCATACTTCTTGGATCTGCTTCCGCGCATCCTCGGCAGGCGGGGCCTGACCAGGACGGCATGGTGGGTTTTCCTGTGACGGCTGCGAGCACTTCTGAGTGCGAGCGAACCATAGGTGTGTGGGTGTCGCTAGGCACGTCCTCTCCATGCGCTGACGACACTGGCATTGCGTGGGTGTCCGCATGTTGTGGGTAGAAAGTGGTGGTGACAGCGTCGCTGTGTGACCTGCCGGGCTCGCGCCGGCGTCTCTACTCTGCCTCGTCCAGGGTAACAGGATTTTGGTGATGTGAAGTGCGCTGTAGCCCTGTCGGCCTCCGGAAGCCAGGCGTCCATGCAACCACGCTCCATGTCCGCATCGCAGGTGTGCTGTCGATCTCCATCGGTTCTGGTTGGTGTTCACCTCCTGCCAGATTTCGTGCCCTCGGTACCTGTGTACCAGGCGTCGGTGTGCGCGGTGGGTGGCTTACGCTCTCCTCTCCTCCTGCTCGTGCTTCGGCTTTGATCCCCCTGCCGACGAGCCTGAGTTCGTCGCGGTGGACCTCGCGTACCCGGCTAGTACCAGTGATCAGAGTGTACACACAGTTGCCAAGTCTGGTGACAATGTGGTGTGTGCCACTCTACTTGGCCGCAAGGCCAGCACAGAAGTCTTTGCGGCCCTCTGGCTGTGGATGTTCGCGGGTGTAGACTTCGTCTCCAGACTGTAACTCCTTCGTTTGATGGCTGGTGGCCTGTGTGATTTTGGCCATGCACTGGTTCTGGTGCTCTCGCGCCTCCTGCAGCATCAGATGTTGCGACTGCACGCGGTCTGAGCGGGTTCTGGTTCGACCCTGGGGCAGCTCAATTCTCCCGGTATGGCCAGGCTCCTCTCCTGCAAGATCTCGGTGGGCGTTTTGCCGGTGGCTTCGTTGGTTCGATTTCGCAAGCAGAACAGTGCAACAGGTATGTGTTGAGGCCAGGTAGTGTAGTCGTTGCCGACACGTATGTGTGATTGGGTATTGAGCTCTTGGTTGCGGCCTTCCGTTGGATTGGCTCTGGGGTGGTAAAAGGCTGTGGTGAAGTGGTCCACCTTCCACTTCTCACACACGCTCCGCCAGCAGTGTCCTGTGAACTGAGTTTCGTTGTCGGTCAGGAGCACCCTGGGGAAACCCCACCTCGAGAAGAATTCCGCCTCCGATGCTTTCGCAATTACGTGTGTGTGTGCACAGCTGACTGCAAAGGCCTCTGTCCTTCGTGAAAACAAATCAGTGACGAAAACAATAAACCTCTTGCCCTGTGCACTTTTGGGGTAGTGTCCCATCATGTCAAGCGCAACAGGGCCGAATGGTTCTGTTGGCAGGCGTGGTTGTCGTTGTTGTTGTCCGTCGGGGCGATTTGCCTTGAACATTTAGCACAACTGACACTTGTTTACAAACAATCGCGTACCTCGTGCCATTCTGGGCCAGTGGTATCGCCTGGCGATGTTGCGGCATGTTTGCTCGGTTCGGGGTGTCCCTCCAGATGGTTGTTATGTGCGTACTGCATGACGAGTATCCGGACTGCCTCTGGTACATATGTGCGCCAGGTCTTTTTGCGCCCCCGGGCATGATTTCCAGGACATCGTCGACGACTCGGTAGTTGTGTACAGCACGGCAGATGCACTCCTGTGTGTGTTGTTGCATGAATGCATCCGTTCATTGTGCTGTGTGTACGTGTGCACGCAGCTGTAATGCACTTACTTGTGGGTCTGTTTGTGGGATGCTTAGTTGGTTGAGGCAGTGTGTGGGTTGGCTTGTCATCGAAGTGAACGTCGTTTTCTGCTGGAAGCATGCTCTCCCACTCATCCGGATCGTGTGTGCACACTTCTTCTCCCGGCGAGCGCGACGATGCATCCACGAGCTCGTACTCCACTCCGGCAACATGCTCGACGACGAAGTCGAACCCCTATATTCAGCGAGTGAGGTTGCTTCGGTATTCGCGCATCTGGTGTAACCATACCAGGCTGCGGTTGTCAGTCCTAAGCATGAATCGTTGGTATTCAAGGTAGTGTTTGTATCGCTTGAACACCCATGTGGTTGCAAGGCATTCGCGCTCGTTGACGTCGTAATGGCTCTCGGGGGAACCTAGTTTAGCACTGCCGTAATCGATGATGCGCTTCACTCCGTTGCCATCGAGTTGGTACACGACTGCGCCAATGCCCTCCTGGCTGGCATCCATCTGAACGTACAGTGGCATGTAGGGTCAAATCATGAAAGGTGTTTACACATGCGATACTCTGTTTTGATTTGTTTGATGACGTGTTCAGTTGCATCTGTCTAGCGGTATTTGAGTTGTGATGACAAGAGTTCTGTGAATTTTGCGGTATTCGTTGCAAAGTTCTGTATGTATTGCCGAAGCCAGTTTATGAGCCCGAAAAACTTTCTGAGTTGTTTGTGTGTGACAGGTGTAAGCCATTCTTAAATGAGGCATAGTTGCTCTTCGCTGTGTGCATTTACAACATGACCTAAAAAGTATAGTTCGACTTTGCCGATGTGGCACTTGTGGTTCGGGCAGGTGAGTTTGGCAACAGCGAAATGTTCCAATACCAGTTCTAGGCGGTTAATGTGCTCTTCCCAGCTGTTTGACTACACGACTACGTCGTCGAGATACGCCGTGACGAACTTCCCGATATAGCCATCTAGCACGTGCATCATCATGTCCTGGAAGGTTGCTGGTGCACATTTTAGCCCAAAAGGCGTGGCACAGAACTGATATCGGTTACCGTCCGGAATTGTGAAGGCTGTTTTATGTTGGTCAGCTGGCATCACTGGTGCTTGCCAGTACCCTGACCTAAGGTCAAATGATGACATTACTTTTGCATAGCCGAGTAGACTGAGTGCATTGTTTACATTTATGACAGGTGTGGATGATTTAGTGATTTGGTTGACGGGGCGTAGATTGACACAAAAATGCCAAGTACCATCTTTCTTGGGTGCAAGTGTCATGGCAGAATTATAATTACTCTCGGATGGCTCAATAACAACATCAGACAACATCTCACTAACCTGCTGTTTGATGATGCGGCATTAATGCTGCTGGTAGTCCCGTGGCAGCGCGTAGTCAGGATCGTCGTGCGTGGTGGGTATCGGATGCACGGCGACAGAGGTGTGGTACAGCGGGTCGCCGATGGCGAACACTGCCTTCCCTTCTGCTTGTCCAGGATGCGCTGTACTCCGGCCTGATGTTCTGGTGGGACTGCATGGTCGAACTCGGCGAGGTCAACAGGGGGTGTCGTAACAGGTTGGTGATATCCGAGGTGGTACACTGTTTTATGTTGCTGTTTACCAAAATGAATGCGGTCATGGGATAACTCAATCACTGCTTCTTGCTCAACAAGCCACGGTACACCTAGGATCACATTTTCACATAAGTCCTTCACGACTTACACAGGCACTGCGTTTGACTCATCATGGACTGCAATGTTTACATTTGTGACGCCGCCCACTTACCCAGTTATGTCCTGCATAGCAAGTTGCACAGTCTGTTCGCACATGTCAAGTTTCCCTTGTGCGATGAAATTGGCATTAATACAATTATGTGAAACAGCGGTATCGATCAAGGCAACGGTTTGTTTACTATTTATAGTCACTGGTATGTGGAGCAAGTTATCGTAGTTTAGACGATGATGAAAAATTTGGCCTAAATACATGTTCGGTATTGTCACTGACACTGTTGTTTTGTTGGTTCGCACTGTCGCTGTTATGGTTGTTTTAATTTTTGTGGTTGTACTTACTTGTTATGTTCGTGTTGGGAGCATGAGCTAGGGGCCTCCTAACCCATCTTGCCATTTCCCGTCTGGCTGTCGCATCTGCGTGGGTAGTTGGAGTGCCAGTGGAACAGCTGGCCTGGGCAGTAGTGACATTGGGTGCTCGGGTGCAGTTGCTGTGACTTGTCAGTTCCAGGGGTACCAGGTGTGCGATCACCGGTGTTGTTCGCTGGGGCGCTCACGGCTTCCGTTGTGGTGTTATGTGCTGGTTCGGTCGCTGTTTTGGTCGACGGCTCTCTCGTGTCACGCCCATCTTGCCCTTGCGCACTGCTGTTCCAGATGTTGCGTGACACCTCCTTACGTAGCGAACCACTCCAGCATCGGTACAAATGAAATTTTCCAGCCCATTGTGGATGGCTGGCCGAAGTGCGGAGCGGTATTCCGGTCTGACTGTCTGGAGAACCACTTCCAATACGTCCACCATGATGTCATTCGGGTAGAAGCGGGTTACCAGTTTCACCTTCCTTCGAATGAATGTCTCTAGGTCCTCTTGTGGACATTGATGTTCCATGAAGATATTCAGCTGCATTTGCAGTACCCTGAGGATGTTGGCATAACATGAGGAGAATTTGCTGACAAACTTCTCCAACGTCATGTTGTACTCGGTGACTGTCTGCCACCAGGTGCGTGCGTCGCCTTGGAGTTGCTCACCGATAAGGCTCGGCCATTCTTGTTCAGCAACACGGTACCTCTGGAGACATTGTACACAAACCTCAATGAATGATCTTGAGTCCTCAGTTCCCCTGCTGGAGAAGGTTGGCAGTGTCTGGAACTTCAATGGCGTGTTGTAGTGGTGGCAGGTTGTGCTGGGTTCTGCAATGGTCGGCAACACTGTAGGGACCGTACGTGGTTGCGCCAGCTGCAGTACGTTCAGTGTCGTGGGTGGCAACACTGTTGTTTGTGTCGCGCTCACGTGACTTGTCCTGGCTGTTTGCTCCTCTGTTGTCATGCATGTGATATGGCAACATCGGTTACACTCATGGCACTTGGATTGGTCGCCTCGTGGAAGCTCACAGTTTGTGAAGTCACAGGTGTTCCGTGGCCCTGACGTCATCGGTACATTTGCAAGCATGCGGTCTATGCACGCTACGTGCTGTGCAACGCAGCATTACCCACACACAAACTGTCCGGTGTGTAGCTGTACTTGTTCCACAACACACAGAGTTCCTTTGGGTACCGTTCGATCACAGATGGTACAAGGTTGCCAGGTCGCACCTTGAACTCGTCCATGATGACCGTCGAATATTTGTCTCGTGCATCTCGGCATGGTGGAGTGGTGTTGATGCCACGACTAGTGTCGGGCAGTTGCAGATGTTTGTCGGTGCTTCGTACTTAACGAACGGGTCACTGGCCTTGACCCAGTGGCATCGGTTACACGGTTCCAGAGCCCACATCTCCATCGCGGCAGAGTCGCATAACACGGTTGACCGATGCAGTAGCGTGGCGCGGGTTCAGGACGCCAGTGTGCAGAAATGTTCGCAGGGGAAGCGTTCCTCACCGTTCGCATGTGCCATGGTGGCCGGTGGCTGTGCAGTCGCCCGGTACTGCTTGACTCCTGTGGTGTTGTTGTGCGGAAGGTGGTTCGTGGCTAACTGTCCGCACTTTGGGTACACTCGGGTCCCCTCAGCTTTGCTCGCTGTCCGCGGGTAGCTGCGAAGCCACATGCTCTCAATTGCTGCTAGGGGGTGGTTGGAATTCATGTCCCTTTGTTCGCTTGGGTGGTGCGCAATATGGCGGTCTACCTGGTCACTTCTGGCTCACTCCCACGTGCTACGCTATGGCGACAGTTCCTTCCCTAACACACACTTGTAGAACACGAAGCACAGTTTACCGCTGATATTGTACGCCACTTAGTAGTGGCGGCAATATGACGTGGCCGGGATCACGGGTTGTGGACAGACTGTGAATTTACGGGATGGTGTTGTAAATGTACTTTGTGGGCGCCAGCTAACCAGGATGTTCGGTTTAGCACGAGACTCTTGAGTGGGTGGAATAGGGGTGAGATCGTGGAGTGCCGTGTCCCGTGATGGCCGGTCGTGAATGGAGAGTGTGATTAGAGACGGTGTCCTCCGCATGGGTACTCTAAGTCCCATGTGGTAAATTAAAATACCTGAATTCACACAGAATCCTGTGCGCATCTCAAGGCAGGGATGCAGTCGAGTGGAAATAATCCATGAAATGTCCACATATTTATACGGTACAAGGTGATGCTGGCGAATTGCGGTCGCCAGAAGCAAATTCCCCCCGTGAAGCGGGGTACGAGGAATTCACTACAAATCACACTCGCCAGTTCGGTAATACATGAGAGCACATTTTATTAACACAAATACCGTGAGGTGAAATGAGATTACCCTCCACAAGAACGAACATGGGCTTATAGCCGCCCATTAGATTACGCGATGCAAAAGCATGCTGGAGCACGTGGTGAATTTAAGTGAGCGAAATTAAAGCATGGTGGTCGAGGTCTAACACGCGGACGGTGTCTCGGGGGCACAAGCAGAGAAAGAGGTTCCTGGATGTTAACTGACACTATTGCACTTACTGATTGATGAAATATGGTGATGTCCCCCGAAACCGCGGCACTTACTCGCGCGCATGACCGTACTGAATACCCGCTACTTGAAGACTGACTGGCCGCCCGACTTCTGTCCAGCACGACGGTTGGCCGGAAGTCAGGGGGACAAACCGAAATTCCCTATGTGGAGATGAAATGGTGACAATGATTATACAAGGTTATACAGAGGTGTGATTATGCATGTGGCATAATTTATAGTTTGAGTCCTGCTGAAATAAAGACACAAAGCACTTACACTGATACAAAACACATGACATTGAATTTTCAAAATATATACAATGTTGATGTTTGCAATTGTTAAGGAGTCCTTTGTCCTGCATGCATCTAGTTGTTAAGAAAAGACTGTATCAAGTTACGTTGGCTTAAACTAAAGTCTGCTAGGACAGTTTGTAATTGTTGCATAAAAATCTCTCGGGGAAATGTATGTGTTGTCAGGGTGGCCCCCCTTGGCAAGGCCATACGCGAAGCACCTGAGAGAGTGTATATGGGGGGTTGCACTTTGTGGATCGCCGGCTGTAGGGGTGGTGACACACTGGGGCGTGTTCTTTATATACCTGGTGCTGATTGCACGAAAACAGCTGACCTGTCCGACGTCAGTCTTTTATACTGTTAATTAATAATGGGGTTATAAGTACATAGTATTATAATATATGAACTGTAACACTTATAATACCGGTAATTAAATTTCTCATGTACAAATTTTTAATGTATTCAGTAATATTTTTATAAACTTAAATTAAAATCAAACTGTGTACATTTAGCATTACCATTTATGTATACTTCAACACTGTATATTTATTTGTCTTATAGGTTATTAGGTAGGTATGTTTGTATCAACTTTATTAATTATAATTCGCTAGAATGACGAGTTTCATATCCCAAATTGGGATCTACGGAATTAAAATTTTAAATAAATATGAGGTGAGCAGAGAACAATGCTGGAATGAAAGAGTGGGGAAACATAAGATCCATGAGAAAACTCACTGACAACCGGGTATCATCTGGCACAATGCCAACATGGTTCGACTCCACCTTAGTGGCAAGCGAGCACCCTGTTAGCTGCAATAAACACAATTCCACTGCTTACAGTAACTTTTAAAATTGTCTGTGTCAGGTAGTCATAAATTATTGTTATTGGTACTCATTCTACTTAGCCATGAGTTTGCACTTACGTTATTTTTTGCAAACATTATTGCTTAAATTCTGAAAGGAAGCAGGAATCCTAGAACTTTTAGACCATAATGGATGAGTTACACGTGGGTTATGATGATATGCATAACTTTTCAACACATAAAAATTTACTGAATTCTGGCTAACTCTTGATTTAAACAACATAATCACAAACCAGTGGCTTTTACCATTATTTACTCAAAAATTTGCAGCAATAAAAGCTTCCTGTCTCTTACACATACTTATCAGAATCCCCCCTTACACATAAGTCCTAATTTTGTTGCACCTTATATTGAGTTGGTTCTACGCGTCGGGTATTTTCTTTCTAAAATAATGTGTCTCGTTAAGTGAAATGGAAGCGAAGCATCAAATGTTTTATAAAAAAACTGCACAGCTTGTGTCAAGGTTGGTCATTTTATTTTCTGCCTTTGTTAACAGGCTGCCTAACTTACCTCAGCCTCCCTCCCCATTCACCTTGTACGTCCGGACTAACCTTTCACTCTTCGCCTTTCCTTCGATAACATCCACCCCAATCCTTTTAGCATTACGTATGGCAAGTAGTTCCCTTCGTCCTAACCAGCCTGTCCTTGCCTTATCCATTTATCCTTCACCCATCTTTCTGTCCATATTTGCTGCAACTTCTCCAGCTCCCTCTCTGCTGCTGCATACTCCAACATTTGCTGTACCATTGTAATGTAAGCATTTTCCTTCATTGCACTATTATTCCTATCAACAACACCCTCTCCAGCATACATAGAACCCTTCTCTCTTTAGACACCACTCTACCTGCCTTCTTCACACTAAGTCACCCTGCATCATTATACCTAGGTGCTTATATTCTGAAGCTTCCTCTATCTGCTGCACTTCTCATCTGTATTTAATGACAGTGGTATACCCACAGTCACAATTTCAATGAATTAGTTGTATCAGGATTGACACAACAATACTCACGAAAATTATTTTCATAATCCTCACACAACAAATGCAATTTTATTTTACACAATAACCTGTGTCTTGTGTTTGAAACTATATAATAGAACTCAATAGTAGTGTAATGAAAAATAAGTATAAGCAGCAGACTTATTTCCACAAGTGAAAATTTTACTATATAACACATGAAATTAGGCCTTATACGTAATTGTACTGAGCATATAAATTCGAATTCAATTTGGCATATCCTCACTCCAAAGTAAACTCAGAACTTTCTAAGTTAATAGAGCTACGAACCAATCACTTCATTTTAACTCGTAGTACTTACTGTTATCATAATTCCCACATTTTAAATTCATAAATGTGGGATGGTAATTGCCTTGAAACTTGTGTGTTAATCAAGCCCGCAATAGGCAAATCCTACACAAGCAGACCTAGAAGTAAAGCTATCATTATTAGATAAATATAATGTTACAAGTTTGAACGAAAACTTTACATGTGGGCAATTCCCATTAGTTCTTTTGGGATAGAGGTCATATAATTAGAAATAAAAGAGTTGAATAAAGTTATTGATTTACTAACTCGCACAGCTTACAAAAGCACGAAATAGCAATCAACTATAACTTTCACAACACAATTAGTTATGCACACAATTACTCCTGTGTCACAGACACATTAATTAACTGTGACAATTAAAGCACAAAAAATGTCTACCATCAAATAACTAAACACTACAAATCACAATAGAAATTCAGTCGTATATCCAATCAACAGTATCTCAAATAGTGACAGTGTACAACCTTAATAGTCCGCAGTGGCGATGAATCGCAGAGTGCTGCGCAGCACTCCGAGTGCACCGCTGTCTTCACTCTTGAGGTCTTTGGTTCTACTCCTGTCGCGCACCTCCTCTTCGCTCGGCAGCCCACCGCAGCAGTCCTCTTGTTTCGTCTAACACTCCTCCGAAGGTAGCCGCCTGCCACCTCACAGTAGACTCTGACATCACCAAGATGTCTTCACCAGTCTCTCCCCACAAGCTAGCACCTTCCACTAGCAAGACCAATAGCGAACTCTCCCGAATTTGTCGATTCAGCCCTTATATACTAGGCAAAACAGTCGGGTGTTCCCCGCATTTCAGGGGTCTAAAAATAGATAATGCAACATGTTTCGGAAGTGACTTGAGCCACGTAGACCACCTCCTATGATGCATCTCGTCGGGATTCCCACTATGAGACAGCCCAGCTTTCAGTCATGGGCCAGCCCTCAAGGTGTATCTACACAGGCCCCAGCCAGCCTGCCGCAGAAATACAGCACGCAACACTGCCCCCTAGTTAAGTATGTTCGTCCCGAACAGACACAACAGCCTCAGGTCTATCGTAGAGGGCCAATCTGTCGATGTGTACAACTTTAGGTCCTCTCGCCCGAGAGCCTCGACGAGCAATCCGAAACACCACATCATTGACCTTCTTCACTATTTCATAAGGGCCTTCCCAATTCTTCTGCAGCTTGGGACAGTACCCCTTCTTTCTCTGAGGGTTCTACAACCACAACAGTTGTCCTTGGAATGTTTCATCTGGTGCATTCCTATCGTAGCGAGTCTTCATCCTGTCGGTGTTGATCCTAAGGTGTTGCTGGACAAAGTTGTGGGTGTGAACCTACTTGCGACGTAATTCGCTGGCATACACTGGGGATGCAACTTGGTCTTCCTCCACTGGTCGTCCGAACATCAGATCGCTCGGGAGACGGAGCTCTCTTCCAAACAGCATCCTTGATGGGGTCACCTTAGTTGCTTTATGAATGGCAGAGCGGTATGCTAGCAGAAACAGTTATACATTGGAGTCCCAATCCTTTTGATTATCGGATAGAAAGATGGATAAGTACTGATGCAGGGTGCGATTTAGGCGTTCAACCATTCCATCAGACTGTGGATATAGCAGAGTGGTTAGGGTCTTCTTTATACCCATTATCTTCATCACTTTTCATAGAAAAGGGCCGCTTCAAAATTCCGCCCTTGGTCCGAGTGAAGCTCCAATGTCACCCCAAACCTTGAGAACACATGTTCGACCAGTGCATCAGCCACTGTGCTGGCTTCTTGATTCGGTATGGGAAGAACCTCTGGCCATTTGGTGAAGTAGTCCTGCACCACCAACAAATACCGACTGTTTCTCTCGGTTATTGGCAAGGGACCCAAGATGTCAACTGTCATTCTCTCGAATGGGGCACCAACATTTTACTTCTGGAGACGACCTCGGTCTCTGACCCTCGGACCTTTCTTTGTGGCACAGTCGTCACACATTCGGCACCATCTGTCGACATCTTCACGGCAATGAAGCCAGTAAAACCTCTCTCGAACCTTGTTGAGAGTCTTATTAATGCCAAAATGACCGCCCGACACTGAATTATGGAGCTCCTTCAGTACCTCTGGGCACTTGTTCTCTGGGAGGACTAACTGTAGGTGTTCATGTCTGCCATCCACTCTCCCAGTTCCGGTAGAGGACACCATTATTTAGATCAAGTGAATTCCACTGTGTCCAATATGCCTTAGTTGTAGCAGTCTTTTAAGATAGCTCCTGATATTCTGGCCGGTGGTCCTGCTCTTTTCAATCCAGTATTGGACACAAGTCTGGGTCGCTTTGTTGTTCTTCTCTTATCTTGTTGTCAGTCCAGGAGAACTTCATATCGGCTGTTGATGCCTGAAGTCCTGTTGTTCTAACATAGCGTACTCCTCCGCTCTTATCTTCTTGCCATTAACAATGATGACAGTTGGAGTCACAAGGCCTGCAGGATAATGCATCTGCATTGTTATGGGAACGACCAGCATGGTGTTGGATTTCAAAGTTGTATTCTTGAAGATGTTGTATCCATCGAGCTAATTGTCCTTCGGGATTCTCGAAGTTCAGTAGCCAGCGTAGAGCAGCATGATCTGTTCGCAAAGTAAAGTGTCTGCCATATAAGTAATGGTGGAAATGTGATATGGACTTCACCATTGCCAATAGTTCCCTGCGAGTGACACAATAGTTTCTCTCTGTTTTTTTCTGCAGCACTTTGCTGAAATATTCTAGCGGCTTCTCTACTCCATCTAGAACCTGTGGTAGCACAGCACCGATGTCTACATCGCTCGCAACTGTGTCCAATACAAACTCGCCTTTACTATCGGGGAAGCCCAAAACTGCAGGGGACATTAACACATCTTTAAATTTTCTGAAAGAGGTTTAACATTCAGGGGTCCACAGAAATTTTCTTTTGGCTTCAGTAAGCTCATGTAGTGGCTTGGCAATCGTAGCAAATCCAAGTACAAACCGCCGATAATAAGTGCAGAGTCCAAGAAAGCTCCTCACCTGTGTCCTGTCTGTTGGTTGTGGCCAGTCTTTTATTGCCCTGGTTTTTTCTTGGTCAGTCTGGATTCCATCAGCTGATACCACATGCCCTAGGAAACTAACTTTCTTTTGGAACAGGCGGCACTTCTTGCAAACCAGCTTCAGATTTGCAGCAGCCACTTTCTGGAACACTGAATCTAAACTGATAAGGTGTTCTTCAAACGTTTAACCTGTGATGATATCATCTAAGTAAACTTGGCAAATATCTAGAGGTAGGATCTTTTCCATTAGTCGTTCGAATGTAGCAGGGGGATTGCATAGCCCAAACGGCATGACTTTAAACTACCAAGTTCCTTTCCCTTGCACAAAGAAGGCTGTCTTCTTCTGCCCTCTTGCACCACCTCACATTGCCAGTAGCATATCTTCATGTCAAGTGTAGAGAACCATTGTGATCCTGTCAAGCTGTACAGTGTGTCATCAATCCTGGGGAGAGGGTAGCAGTCCTTTTTGGTCGCATCATTCAGCCGACAGGAATTCACACAAAATCTTGCGGACCCATATTTCTTCTTAACTAGTACAGCAGGTGATGACCAAGGGCTGACCGACGGCTCGTTCACATCCAAGTCTTTCATTTCTTTCAAGACTCCATCCACAGTCTCTTGCTGGATTGCCCTGTTCGACAAGTTGACCATTCGAACAGGTAAATTTCCAGAACTCGGCGAAACCAATGTTCTTGCTACCACCACCTCATCAGGTAAGCTGCTTCCTCTTCTCATATGTTCGACCAGAGCTACACGCTGCACAAAATAGCCTCGACACCGTGCAGGGTTGACACTCTCACTGAATGCTGGCAAAACAGTTGTCTCACAACAGACCACTTGGCAGCTGGTTGGCGAGGATAGTTCGCTTCATGGCATCATTACCAGTTCTCGGTTACCAGTCCTTAGTACATCCGACCGAGTATCTATACAGCACTCAAATTTGCACAACACATCCAGGCCCAATAAACATTCATCTTCTATGTCGGCTATGTACACTTCGTGCTCAATGCAGAGGTCACCCAACTCAACTGTACCTTTTTCTTCCCCTTCACTTGTGTGGTCTCGCGCGTCACTGTCGTCAGTAAGCTTTGTCTGTAATTATAGCCCCGTGACTGCTGGGGATAAGGTGCTGAGATGTCCGGTCTGACAACAGTAATGATTGCTCCAGTGTCTACAACCATATGGCAAGAAACAATATCCAGACTGCTTTCCACTAGGATCGCATCAAAATCTTGTTTCACTGAACATACTTGAAGAAATACTGGGGCCTTAACTCCCGCAGCCACCGACCTTCGCCCCTTAAGACCGGTGCTTACATGTTTCCCGAGGGCTGGCCGGATCGGGCAGCATCATCCTGCTCTTGGTTTCTGTTTTTCTGTAACCATTGTGGTGTCCGGGTTCTCCACATTCCCAGCAGCTTGTCGAGGGCGGGACGTAATCGGAGTGAACTGGTTCTTAAATGCATTCTTTGTGGTTTCCATTCTCTTCAGGATGTTCTCTAGGCTGTTGTCTCTCTCGTCGCCCGACAGTGTGACCGCCCGCACAGCACATCGAGTTGATGGCCCTCTTGCAGATTCGACCTCCAGTGCTCTGGCCAGGGCATCCTGCATAGTCCTAGGGGCGGCAAGGCGCACTGCTTGGCGCACCTCTTCATCGGCAATGGCGTCGACGAAGAAGCCGACTGCTATGATATCTCGTGCCTGTTATGAGCACCCCTCGAGTGACAATTGGGCGAGTCGCACAATGTCCTGTCACAATTCTTGCAGTGGCTCCCCTGGTCTCTGGGTGTGTCTCCTTAGTTGGGCATGGTGAGCATGTCGTAAGTACTTGTCTCCGAAGCACAGCTCCAGAGCAGTAACTAATGTCGAGTATTCCAGACGTTGTTGTTCTGGAAGCGACTGGAGTATACTGATGGCAGGTTACATCAGCACAGCTCCAGAGCAGTAACTAATGTCGAGTATTCCAGACGTTGTTGTTCTGGAAGCGACTGGAGTATACTGATGGCAGGTTACCTCAGCACAGTCGCAAGATAGTAGGCACGTTGCTGGTCAGACCAACCATTTATGGTTGCCACAATCTAGAACTGGTTTTGGTACTCTCGCCATGGAGTCTGGCCATCGTAAGGAGCAGGCTTGACAGAAATCCCCTTTCCAATGTTCGATGCAGGCACCTTAGATACACAAATGTGTTGCAGCCCATTTTCTGCATGGTCGTGAGTCACACTACAGTCTGGTTCAAATATCATGGTCTTCTCTTTGCTGTCTTCAGGTGTTGATTCTGCACTGACCACATATTTTCTGGTAACCAGATGGCCACCATCTTTACCATGGAGAAGTTGTTGAAAGTCCTTCCTCAGTTCATCCATTTGTTGCTGCATGCTATTTTTCACACACACCATCTCTGTCTTTACACTGCCTATTTCTTCCTTTATGCGGCCTACCTTCTCGTTTACAGCATCTATTTCCTGGTACACCATTTCTTTTACACTATTTACTTGCTTATTTACATTTTCTTTTACATTATCAATTTTCTTATCAACATTTCCATTTACACTATCAATTTTCTTATCAGTATTGTCATTTACACTAGCAATTTTTTATCAACATTTTCATTTACACTGTGAACATTTGCATTAACAGAATTTATTTGGCCACTTAATTGGCCACTTATTCCCTCAATGAGGGCTTTTAGTGCTTCTATTTCTGCTGACATTCTTCTTATAATCATTTACATTTACAATTGAAATTTAAACTTAAAATTTATAATTTGGTTCAATTTAATTAATTAGCAATTGTATGCAATTATTTAATTTACAGAGTTAAATATTAAATTAATTTATGCCTCTATCCCACTTCTGACACCAGTGTTACAAGTTTGAACAAAAACTTTGTATGTGGGCAATTCCTATGAGTTCTTTTGGGATAGAGGTCTAATAATAAGAAATAAAAGAGTTGAATTAATTTATTGATTTACTAGCTCACAAAGCTTACAAAAACACGAAATAGCAATCAACTATAACTTTCACAACACAATTAGTTATGCACACAATTACTCCTGTGTCACAGACACGTTAATTAACTTTGACAATTAAAGCACAAAAATGTCTACCGTCAAATAACTAAACACTACAAATCACAATAAAAATTCAGTCGTATATCCAATCAACAGTATCTCAAATAGTGACAGTGTACAACCTTAATAGTCCGCAGTGGCGATGAATCGCAGTGTGCTGCGCAGCACTCCGAGTGCACCGCTGTCTTCACTCTTGAGGTCTTTGGTTCTACTCCCGTTGCGCACCTCCTCTTCGCTCGGCAGCCCACCACAGCAGTCCTCTTGTTTCGTCTAACACTCCTCCGAAGGTAGCCGCCTGCTGCCTCATAGTAGACTCTGACGTCACCAAGATGTCTTCACCAGTCTCTCCCCACAAGCGTAGCACCTTCCTCTAGCAAGACCAATATCGAACTCTCCCGAATTTGTCGATTCAGCCCTTATATACTAGGCAAAACAGTCGGGTGTTCCCCGCATTTCAGGGGTAAAAAAATAGATATTACAACATGTTTCGGAAGTGACTTGAGTGACGTAGGCCACCTCCTATGATGTATCTCGTCGGAATTCCCACTGTGAGACAGCCACACCTTTGAGTCATGGGCCAGCCCTCAAGGTGTTTCGACACAGGACCCAGCCAGGCCGCTGCAGAAATACAGCACGCAACAATATCTTAACAGTTAAAAAGTGTTAGTAATTAAGGTTTGCTAATAATAGCTGACATTATGAAGGAAATAAATTTAGACAGTTAATCTATCAGAAGTTCAGAACATTCTCAACACAAACTGCAGACCTAACCAAAATAATATGTTAAGTTTATTTTCCAGTAGCATACATGCTCATAGAATTTATACGTAATAAAATACCTTTTTATAATTTTATTTCTCGATATAATTACCTTTTTAAACAAAATTACACCACTAATTACACTGTGCACAAATGATATGCATGATGATACCGCGGATAATTAATTTACGTTTCCGATAGCAAACAAATATTCTGAGCCGTGACGCATATAGTATAATATTGACAGAAATATATTTTTAACTAATATAAGTTCAGAAACATCCCACAAGTACAAGTTGTGAGTAAATATACTCGCAGCAAGCTTTTTCGCATACAAAATAAACACCGGCATTCCGCAACCACAAACAATATTGATCACAGATAACATGGCGACAATACCGCAATATGTTGCACAGAGCCGACATCATAACAATGTATTGGAAACGTTACAAAAATAATGTTACAGTGGTCACAATACGGACGTCGCAGCGACGTTGTGTTCAAGTCTAAGTAGTAACGTAACCAAAAGAGACGTCATTGCAATGTTTCAGAAATAACATTACAGTAGCCACAACTGAGACGTTGTTGCGACGTCTTGATCAGGTCGAAATAGTGACGTGACCAAAATGGGACATTCTGACGTCCCTGCAACATCGCTGCGACCAAGTGTGCTGTAAGGTCAGACCGATCCGCTACATTCTAAACACTGCTTTAATAACTAGAGTAGAGACATTGCACACCTCCGAAACCATAATAATATGCAGCAAACGGTTAAGGAGATGAAATCCTACACAATGCTCACGAACATTACATGAGTGTACTGATTAACATTTCGAGAGCATGTTTACAAATTAAAACTATGTGTTTCGCACAGATGCGGAATGTATTTTATCGAACTTCTAATTGTGTGCATGCCCTACCAGCACACAGACATCCTGAGGAAGTCCGTAGGATGTGGGAACTGTCGTCCCTAGGACGTCCTAGGGAAGTTCATTTCAAGTCCTTTTTATGCAGGAAAAGTTCATGGAAAAGTACTACCTACGGACATCCCCAGGATGTCTGCCATACACATCCCTGGGATCTGTAATAAACACATCCCCAAGACATCCTCAGGAGCTCTCTGGGATCTGCATTAAATGCATCCCCAGGACATCCCTAGGAGCTCCCTGGGACCTGTATTAAATGCATCCCTGGGACATCCCTAGGAGCTCCTTCCAGCAGCAAAAGTAAAAGTAGTATTCAACACAAAAGAAAACAAATGTATTTGTTTTGGTGATTTGTAAACTAAGTATTTAACACGCAGTCAAATACACATAATTGTTAATGTAGTCTCTTAAAATCTTTTGAATAAACAATTCGTCTGTAATAACATTTTTTTAAATGCTTCAACTTCCAAAGGTCTATCAGTAATAATAAAATATGTGTGTCGAAATTAATAAATTTACCAATTTCTTTAGGCATATATAAAAGTTATGAATTATCTACTAAATTAATTGCAACAAATCTCATGTGGTACACCGACTTTTATAAATATGATCTGGTTTTTATGAGTATCTCTGATTTTTTTGTGTATAAGTGAATGTGTTTTGGGCTCTATAGACGTTTTGCGTGTGAATGTTGATGGATTTGAAATTGTATGTGAGCAGATGTATTTTTACAGTGATGAATGTGATACATTAAATAGGAAAATGTGATCTTAATTAAATTAAATAAAATTTCGTAGATGTGTGAAAACCTTTTAACCTACAAAATAGCTACAGTGTCTAAAGTTTTATTTTATCTCATCCTTTATATATAGAATCAAAATGTTTTGAATCCAGTGTACAAAATTGTTATTTGCACTTAAAACTTCCTCATGTAATTATTTATTAACGTGTTGAGTGATCCATTAATTATGAATAACTGGAACCTTTGTAGCCCTATTCGAGTGAATGGGTATTTTATCTGTGATGTATTTTTTTTTCAGTAATTTAATTTTTTTTTTTTTGTAATTAGGGTTTAGCTAATTTTTAAGTTCACATGATAAAACCTCTAATTTCATTTAAATTTAAAAATTGTTAAACGAAAATTCTACTTGTTATTAGTTGTAAGCACATAATGTTTAATTATATTCAAAACTGTATGTAATTTAAGTGGTTAAGTGTAAGAAAAAGTAAAATGCCTTAACTTCGCCACATTATTAATAAAGACGTTATATTATATTATATTATTATTATATTATTTAAATAATATTGTGAGCTATCTAGTGGTCATATTAGGAACTTGCCTAGAAATCCACTACGTCCGTGGGAGCTCCTGCTCGGACATCCCAGGGAGCTTCTACTCGGACATCCCAGGGAGCTCCTGCTCGGACATCCAGGGTTCTCCTGCTCGGACATCCCAGGGAGTTCCTCAGAGGAGCTCCGTGGGAGCTCCCTGTAAGGACATCCCTGGGAGCTCCCCAGATGAGGAATTTATGATGACCCAAATTCGTCTTCCAAGGAGCTTCCTGGGATGTGATGCACTTTTCGAGGAGGTACTTGGGACGTCCTAGGGACATGGTTTTTCGGAGCTCTCGGACATCCGAAATATCCATCCCTAGGACATCCTGAGGATCGCATGTACCCGGATATCCTCAAAGGATGTCCCTAGGACATCCTGGGGACTTGCTGTGCTGGTAGGGATGATGCCAGAAAATATTGTTTTTTTCTGTAGTTGCTTGATGACATGTTACACTTCGTAATAACTAAACGAACTTATATCTAGCAACAGAAAAGAATTTTAACGAGTCATTAAATCGTCGCCATTACACACTGTACCATCAACAAGTTGAATTCTGGGCAATATCTGCTTGGTCTGCATACAGAAAAGTCGGGACGAGCTCAACTTTTTTCTGTACAGCTCGTCTGAAAAAAATGAAGCTTTCTGATAAGCTGTTCGGATCTGCATGAACTGTGGACGATTAACATTAAAGTTAACATGGCGCTTCTTAAGTTACCGTTACATTACAGCTGAGTTGAGATATAGGTCACGCTGCAGTGTTTTTCACATTGAATTATCAGCGATGCAGTATTACGTAAAGCTAAAGTTAAGAACAGCCAATCAGAAGCAGAGTTATTCTTTTGTTGGCTATTACCTACGAGATTTTATCGCGCCAAAACTAACATTTTACACGTTTCTCGTAACCTCAAATTGTATGCTGCTCACTTGTGCATGTGCAAGAGTGTATGAAAAGAAGTATATTGGTCATAGTTGTGTTCTGAAGTGTGGTGAAAGCTAAATGTTCGTTAATGTAATTTTATGTTAATTATTTTTAATTCCACGTAAGATCTGTAACTTGTGTGACATGGTATTTGTGAGTGCACTGCCTAATGTATGTGTCGGTGTGGTTGTTTAGTGAGTCGTGTTATCATATATTTATAAATAATTCAGAGCTAATGTGCTGCTAAAACATTCGTTCAAGGACCCTACAATAAATTTAACTAGATGGTTTGCATGTTCGCTGTTCACTGAGGCAGGTGTGTTATGTGTAGACAGCAAACATATTGTTAAAATATCAATCAAGTGTCTCACCAGTCTCAGGAAAGATATTAAACTAAAAGTTTAGTCCTCCCATGTCATGAAATAAATGGAATCCCAACAGAATCATTAATAAAGCATGTGTAATGTGAGAATAAATAAACAAGTCGGTAAGGTTTAATATTTCAACTAGGAGGGTTCTTAATTACACATTTTCAACACATAACTGAAACAGGTACTTGCGAATCATTTTCGTTTTTTATTTATGTTGCCACTTGTATATGCAAATATTTTGCGACTCAAATTACATCGTTAAGGTTGGTTTACGATGTAAATATGTACGCAGTAACCGTAATCATAATAGCATGAACGAGTATATGAACGAATACCTGCGGTTTACAATGACCTTGTGCGTGCTTGTAGTTTGTGTTGGAAAATGGCCGCTCGTGTCAGCTGTTCGTTCGGGTGTTTTATGTGGGCAACCGTATTTTTGTGTTTGTTATTGATCTCACATATTTTATGTCATGAATATTAGATATTGTTAATTGCCTATGTTTTTCGTATTTGCAGTGATATTTTCTTTTTTTCTTCTATGGCCATAGTAAAATATATGTGATGTGTTTTCTTATTCTAATCTTGGTTTGGCAAACTGCATTGAAAAAATTTTTTGGCAAATTATTTTCTAAGGCATTCCTAGTAAATATGTGTTGTATGGCAACTAAAACAATAAATATATCGCATTTTCATATTGCCATACTCTCCTAACCTCGTACCTCCTAACCTTACTTGTAAATCAAACAACTAAATCCAATATTGCTTACAAACTACACAAACAAAGATTTTCAAAACAGCACACTAGCTGCTGTTATTCCTTTATTGACATTTAAATCAAAAAATACTTTGCAACAAAATGATGTAGTTCATCTACATTAGTATAAGGTTAATATGCATTGTACAACTAAACATAGTTTTAGTAGTAATTAACTTATAGTAAAAATATAAGAATGTAGGTAGGCAAATAATCTCGTTAAAATAAAAAGACATACTTCGTTATTTCTTCACAGAACAGCACAAATAATTTATGACCGCACGTTGCTGGTGCGAAGTAACCTAACCTAACTGTGTGGTTATGTTACACTTCTCTCATATCAAAAAGTTTTTCGTTATATGGCCTACCTTATTCGAAAAGATTTTATTTTCCAAGAAAATTATTTTCCATCATATTGTTTGCCTAAGGTGGTTAAAAAGATGCGGCGCAAATTTTGCTGAATTTGAAGATAGAGAAGATAACCATTTAATATGTTAATAAAATATTGTACATCACATACATGCAAATACACGCATACATTTATTTTAACTTTGTTAAAGGTGTGAAGGTGTCTAGGAGCTAGCAACAAGTGTATCTCAACTTGAAACTAACTTATATACATTTTTAAAAACCAGTATCGAAATGTAAATGTAATATTGTTCTTAGCCAGAGATATATCGGTTGCTAAGCAACGAAGGCAGAAGTGACGTTGGGCGGAAGTATTTACCTTTTTTTTCTTGTATACTGTGTTCCTATTTGCTGAAACCTTTACACTTTACGGCACGAAATAAAATATAAATATTTCATATGCGTCATTACACTACACGACACGTTTGCATCACCATAAATTGTGTTGTAAGAAAACCCAACTTCCATCTCCATACACTTATGCTTGCTACATACATGTTCGCAGCGTTAACCGACCTCTAAATGTAAATATTGCAATGATCGTCTTGTAGCACTTGTAACATACTTCATTCGAGTCCGACAGAATAGCGTATTTTGTTGCCAACATATGAAATATCGAACCAGGACCAAATAGTAACCAAATAGTAACCAAATAATATAATGTTGTGGACAATTTCAGAAGGCAGACTCACTTGAATATTAGTTTATGTAACTAGATAATAGTTATTCCACATTTATAACTAAACAATTTACATTTTACCTGAGCAGCACAATAACATATAATAATCTTGGTGAATTTGTCGAAAACTTGACTACAATTGGTAGCCTTGTACTTCAACTTTACTCCTTAACTTCAATGTGAAACATCAAACAAATTCGCAGAAAATTTTTCTGTAAAGTTAACGCAAAGGTAACATAAGGGGGTCCATGTTAACATCAATGTGAATCGGCCTTGAATCAGCCTTCAAAAATGCGCAAGACCAGAAAGAATATGTCATAGAACAACATATAGAATTTTCCTCGGCACTGCCTGGGGGCCGATTAAATATCACCACTTGCGTTTTGCACCGACGCAGCACAACGCAAGAAAATATGCTCTGCACCTGCACCTCGAGTCGTATTTGGAATTAAATATACTTGAAAACGCAAGACGCAAGGGGCGGAGCCTATTTTGGCTCGGCGCAATTGCCTCCCCTCTCCAACTTACACAAGCCAATCAGAAAATTTGTAACATCTTTCTCACTGCCACATTGACGACAAAAGCGGTCTGTACACCGGCGTGCTTACATGCAGATATAACTTCCATGTAGCAGTGAACATTTCTCGCGCTAAAATTAAAGTTTTGGTTAAATTATTCGTAACCTCAAATTTTGTAGCCTTCTCGTGACTAAACAAGGATGTAAGAAGTATAGGTTCATATCAAATTATGAAGGAAAATTGGTACAAAGTTTTCATTACAAGTGTATATGTCGTAGTTGTGTTTTGAAGTGCGAAAGTAAATTTCCATAATGTGGTTCTTTCAGTGTAGTGGATGCATGTGTTCATTTTTGTGTTCGTGAATAATTAAGTGCTTTATTTATGGAGAGTAGCATTTTTTTAACACAATTAGAACACATCAGAGCGGTTTTCGTCTGTAACCAACTTTTACATACTTTATGTTGCTAACGGAAAATAAAGTGCCTAAAGTGATAGACGTGTGACGCGATCACAGCAAAAAATATGTACACATTTTATATTTGTACTGATATTAATTTGAGTGGCCTAGTTTTGAAATTCACGTAAGTTATTTTAACTTGTGTGGCATGGTATTTGTGAGTGTAGGCCTACTACCTAATGGGCTATACATGTGGCATTTGTCTTTCAGTGAGTCGTAAATCGTGATACGTTGATTATTTCTAAATAATTCATTGCTAATGTGTAGTGAATACGAGTGACGTTCGTACAACTATACTGCAATAAATTTAATTAGGTCTAGATCATTGTAAGTTCAATGTTCACCGAGATAGGGTGTGATATGTGTAGACAGCAAGTCTCACGGAAGACTTAGAACTAAAATGATAGCCCTCCCGTTTTATGTAATAAAGAGAATCCCAACAGCATCACTCTTAAATATAAAACACATGTAATGTGGAAACAAGTCGGCAAGAAAGATGTGATGTTTAAACACCCCATCCAAGCAAGGAAAATAGAGAGGTGATGTCACTGTTCTAAGCAATTAGCCAAACATGTACTTCAAAATATATTCGCTATTTATTTACATTATCATTTGCATAAAAGATTTAAGCAAAGTTTTTAACGGTACAAATAACCTCGTCACAAACCAACTCTATTTTCTCGTCGTGTGCCACGGAAAAATACCCTCAAAATATATTCCGGGGAAAGGATAAATCGTTGCCCATTTTTAATCGCTTCTTTAGTAAAAAACATTTCAGTTTCGTACTGCTACCGTACTTTGTAACTATTAAAAGCTGAAATGTGTACACGAAAACGTAAATAATTAAAGTTCATAGAACACTTTATACAGATAAAGATTTCCAAATTTTATGTTAATTCACTTTCATACACCCGAAAATTGTCCAATGCGCATGCGCGAAGAGCACAGATATACTTTGCGTCGAGCCATTTGCTAGTCGCAGATTTTCAGGCACTTTGCGCCTTCACGTGACCACTTGCACCTGCGTATTTGTATATTTAATACCAAAGCAACGCAGCGCAAGTGCAAATTTTTCGCTGCACCTCTCAAAAGCGATATTTAATCGCCCCCCGTCCACATAACACATCTGGTTGCAGAAACGTTGACACAACGTTGCATTGTTGAAGTTGGCAATGTCACTATCAACAACGTTGTCGTAACGTTTTCATAGTAACCATAATCACAGCCTTCATTTTGCTACAATGTTGATAGTATTCATCTATTGTAATGTACTGTTTTAAAACACATATTTGTTTTTATTATTAATATTTATTGGTTATTACTTAAAACTTAGTGTTCTTCATATTTAGTGGATTGGTGTGATTAATATATCAGCCCTCAAATGTAATGTGTAATATAAGTTGGACATTCAACTACGATGCGAGTGTGTGTGTTGTGTTTTCTTTGAAACACTTGTTTGGAAGTAATGCCAGAATGTTTATTTCAAGATACATTGCAATGTTGAAGTTGCTCAAAGTATTAAAATATAACGTTGCAGCAACATTTCATAATCAACGTTTCACAAAGAGGACATTTAGACGTTGCAGCAACTTTGCGGCAACGTTGTATCAACGTAACTTCAATGTTGTTGCAACGTTGAAATTTTTAATGGTAATGTTGTGACAACGTTGCCACAACGTAGCTGTGTTATTTGGGCGGGAGTGCTCACTCGTGACCAAGATGGCGGCAGCAGTGTCCTTTGTAGCTCAAGAGTGTAGCCAAACTTTATACGAGTTATAAAACGACCACAACAGCTCAAACATTCTTGTCCAGAATGGTACAGTATATTCACCTGGAAACTTCCTCATCCCTTCAAATACATATTTATTCTGAGTGACTAAATTCATAGTGGTGATAAGAGTTGGCCCTGTGTATTAAACTAAGGATCCTCTAGTTTGATTGTTGTGGGATGAAACTTAAATAGTTTATCACAATTTGAGAAATATCTGTATAGATAGTATTTTTTTCTGCCCCCGAGTGTAGTTTTACCTGAAAGGCCTATAAATGTGTGTATATACATAAATAAATGTATATACATAAAATACAATATAATTATATAACATACATAATATATATAATTCAATTGTTACAGTTCCCCAACTCACATTTTCAGAGCGCGATTTATAAGCTTACACAAATTGATAACATTGAAGTCACACTGATCACATACCGCATTTAAATTATGTTTACACTGGTAAATTATATTAATTGAAATATTTAAAACACTAACACTGACACATAAACATAGCTGGCATTGTAAATTCTTGCACTCTTGAAGTCAATTTACGCAGTTTCGCTGGTATGTCATAATGTTATTAAGTTAAAAAAAATTGTGTGTGTGACACTTGTGTACGAAACGAAACAGTTTTTCAGAATTCGAAGTCGAAAAAATTTTAATTAATAACCGTGACTTTGCAATAAGTGATCTCCCGAATAACATAATAAATCCAGGCTGTAAGAAGACAACATAACAGAGAACACTGAGCACTATTTAAATGCTTGAGCATGGGAGGTGAAAAATAGTGCATATAGGAGGCATGTGGTCGGGGCAGGGGGAAGATGTTGGTGGCCACAGTAGATAGTGGCTGTCGCTGACAGTTGTTGAATGTATATATGGGTAGTTGCTTAATATCATGTGGTTGTATGAATACTAATTTCGCCCAGGGAACTGCAGTGTATTGCAATAAAAAAAACTTTTACAAATATGAGAATTCCAAGCAACTTTCTTCCTAACTAAAATTTTCCTAAATAATTCACTGTTCCTGAGTAAAGATTTGTTACTTCCAGAGGTTTGCTATTATTGAGGTCGTATAATCGACAGTTGACTGTAATTACTTTGTGAAGTGAATTTTGTTAATGAGAGCTTAATTGTTTTTTAGGCTGGCTGCACGGATGTGATCGTGATGACAAAACTTGAAGATATTCTGCTCGAGATGGGAATATTCTACCAAATACAGGTACTATACCTATGCATAAATTAAAGGCGAAACATAAACATATAAAGGGTAGTATGTTTACAAAGGTATGAATACTGTATTTGCAAATGATATTTCATGGTTAATAGGCATTGGGGAAACTGTTTAGTAATATTTTAATTACTGTAGTAATATATTTTGATCATATCACCAGCCTCTCGCTTCAAGGGTAACACAAATCTCTCAGGTATGTAAACATACCTAATAGAACACATTAAACAGCATGCAGAACTATCGATATCAGATTGAGCAATGTAATACACATACACATAGAAAATTACAGCAGGGTAAAATATATTACACACAATTCGAAACATAGCTGGCAATAACTTGCAAAATAAACACTCTAATGATCAAGTCCATGACATTGAGGTAGTCTATAGCAGAAACTGTTTTCACTCGTTAAATCAGTTAAAGAAATGTTGGACTGCAATACATTGAATCTATCACAATTCAATACGATGTAGAAACAAAACGGGCCATATGGGTATTAGAGCGAGCTGTACTTACAGTTTAATTTTTCTCTTGGATCACAGGCCTGTGCACTAAGAAAGTTGGTAAATCAAAACTATCCCAGTTCTTCAGTGGAAGGCTGGAGGAAAGTGCACGCCTAGTGTGGAAGACAGCAACTGGTGCATTGAACTGCTTAGCAGCTCCTTTGTTCAAAAACATTTACCCTACGTATATCCTCCGAAATAAAATTAGTGCCGACATTCCTTCTTAGAACCTTGGGTGTCTGCTTACTTTGAAAACTTGGAAGTCCCACTATCAAACACAAAAGCCGAACTGTAAACTCCCATGTACGAAGAGTACATTTGGCCTGTACCGTGGTCAACCAACAGTTTCTTCCGCGAGAAGGCCGACACATGTCCGCTTGTGTACGCACAGCCAGGTCAACGCCTCCAGTACGTCTCGGCCACGGCCGTAGAAGAACAGGTTTGGACACTCGCCTGGATATTTGACCCCCTTGTTGTTTGGCTGCAGTTCACCAAGTTACCGAGAATATTGTGTTTTATTGGCGCTGATGTTAGGGCGGTTGGACTAAACTCCGCCCACTTCTTTTCCGATAAGATAAAAAAATTATCAAAACGTATTTTTTATCAATTTATGAAATACTTTCTTCGCTCACAATTTTAAGAAAAGGCTCCAGCAATCTTTATTTACTTTATAAATTTAACAATGGAAAAAAATGTGTGGAGTTTGAGTCCGACCGCCCGAAAAACAGCGCCAAAAAGTACGACATTTTCGGTAACTTGACGAACTACTGCCAAACAACAAGGGGGTCAAGCAAAATACATTGTTAGATAGGCGAGTGTCAGACCTGTTCTTCTACGACCGTGGTCTCGGCACATACTCCTTGCTTCAGGCACGCAGTCTACCGATGTACTTCCTCATTCAAATTTATTTTTAATATGCCCAAGACTCGCAATAGAACTGCACAACCCAGCATAAGAACAGCACTAGCCTATATTCAAAGTTGTAATGTCTGGCATAGTTATAAAATAATAAATAATACAAAAAACCAATAAAACAAATTATTTGATAAAACACAATAAATACACGATTAAATACTTTACCAAATAAATATATGTTTACAAGTTATATGTCTGAGCCAGCGGACAAGAAATTGAAAGGTATCCATATAATAACAATATTTAAAAGTATTAAAAATGCAATGAAAATACAATAAACAATACAATTAAAATATAATATGCTTGATATCCACGATAGACAGTATGAAATAACTGGGGTTAATAAGGAAAATTTACTACCGGTGCAATTTCGTCAGGATCCCTGAAAAATTTTCTCGGAGTAACAATAAAGCATAGAAATTTAATCTCAGGTTGTGCCCAAGTAACCTTCAGAGGATTTACCATGTAATCCGCCCCGCGCAGTTTGTCCAATACCAAGCACATTCGTAATGCTCCTCAGAATCTTGCGGACATATACATGTATCATAGAAAAAGGTGACAATGATTTCACCAATGTTGCAGAATTTTATACATAATTCAGGATAAGCACTGGCAGTGAAATTAAACCAAATGAGATCCCCCCTCCAAATCCTGTTTATTTCTTACTTTTTCTTATAAAATATGTTGATGAAAAGCGGAATTCAGGTCTAGTATGGTGAAATATGTAGCTCCCCCAAGGTACTGAAAAGTGGTTTCAACATTAGGAGCAAGATATGGGTTTAGTTAGATTTTTTACTTGGCGATCTATAATCTAAATTTAAGCAGTAGTGAAGTGGTGTTAATTCTTGACTACCGTAAAACTAGGTGATTAGAAACACTGGGGTGAATAGTAAAACAATTTTAAAGCTAAATTTTTAATATAAATTCTGTTTTAAAAATTCTATTTTAGGTAGGCAAGTTAAAACAGTTTACCAACAATAGTTTTATTGTAATTATGTTATTAAAACAAAATGTGTAAGCTGAGAATTTATTTAAAATTTTGTTTCTGTTCACCCTAGTGTTTCTAATCACCCGTTTTACGATACTAAGAATACTTAACCAGCATATGGCGATATGGATGGTGTGTCAGTAGATAGTATTTGTATGTTCGAGTCAGTGACTTTTTTCGTGCCAAAAAAATGTACGGTAATATTTTAGATATTAACAGAAAAAAGTGAAAAATGTACAGTTATGTTTTAGATTTTTACAAGAAAATAAAAACAATCAGAATTAAAAGCCAATAAAAATAAATTATATTTTCAGAGGTCTCTAATAGAGACGTCTAGTAAAAATCTAAAAATTGTTGGCAAATAATTATTTAAGTTAAAAAACAGTAACTGTTTAAATAATGAAAAAATATCATTAGTTTTCAGAAAGTGTGATGCAGTGCTTTAACAATTTTAATTAAATTAAAAAATATATAAATAATAACCCCAAAATCAACATTTTGAAAAACGAGTGACAGCTAAAGTAGTCTTCAGACTGCAGCCAGTTTTTCGTTTTTTTTTAAGATGAAATTTTTTTCTTATAAATGGATCCATAAATAAACAGCAGGGACAAGATACATCAAGGAGAATAAATACAATCCGTTCTTTTAAGAACTTATGACGTGAGTTTAAATTCACAGGAAATATTTTTCAAGAAAAAGTAAAACAATACTCAAGAGACAAACATAAAACGCAATATTTGTGAAAAAAATTATTACAAACCTTCTCGCAAAGATAAACATTTGAATGTCAGAAAACCTAAACATAACATAATTATTAAATACGAAAAATGTCACACTGGATACCATATATACAAAAGAACAAAGTCATGAAAAACTTAGAATACATAAAGGACCTCCTCCATTAGCTAAAAATAATTTTAAAAACTAAACAAGAAAAGGTTATTGTAAAATGAGAATTTTGTGGACACACAAACAAATCGTGAACTAACTAATAAAAGAATAAATTTTAAAATATGTATACAATAAATGATAATTTTGAAATATATGAAACAGAAACAACAATTAATAACCGATTAAAGATGTATTCTATTAATTATATAAATTATTACATTGATACAGAATATATTCTTAATGATATTAAACAAATTGTAACAAACAAAATAAAATAACAACTATAGCATAATAATACTTACAATATTTTCTAGACAAATAATAAGATTACGAATATTTTTACGACATTACAAGAGAGTAGATTTCCATTCAAATATTTACAATACATATTTTACAGGTTTTTTGTTATATTGATATACTGTATAATATAGCATACAACACTCACAATTTGGCTACCGCCTGGTGGCTAATATAGTCCTCTGTCTCTCTCAACCACTTTTCGTACCCTTTCTGAAGCTCCGAACACGACTCAGTCAACAAATTCTCCCACAAAACATTCCGCTCTCCCACCAAACGAACAAGCATAGACTGCCTGCCCTGCTCTGTTCTTTTTCAGACCCTCTGAATCTTCTCACAATTGTTTCCTCTTCCCTTGTACCCTCCCTGAGTTTGCCAGAAACCTGAACTTCCTCATCCTCCATCACCATTTACCATCCTGTTCAAGCAAACTGATCTTTCCTCCTCACTCTCCAGTCCAAGCTGCCTTTTCCAATCACCCCTCTACCATCTCACTGCTCAACTTTACACGTTTGTCTCATTCTACTGCTGTATACTCCATCACTGACTGAATTATTGTGAAATATGCCTTTTCCTTCACCTCACAGCTATCTCCTTTCAGCACCCATCCTAACATTCCCAATATCCTTCTCCTAGGTGGGTACTTCGCTTAATGCACCTCTTGTCTGTCCCACATATAAATACTCCATCCTGCTAATCATCTCTTCCTTGTAAATTTCAATATCTTAGTTTTGCATACACCCAGGCCACAACCATGCTGTACCAATATCTGCCTGCAGGTTGTTCTCTTTGCCCGAATCTGTATAGGCTACAACACACATCATCTGAAAATAACCTTATTTTGTCCCTGATCCCCAATACCATGTCATTCACTACTATAGAAAACATTAGACTATATATTAGGTCATGCTAACTTCTCTTGTAATATATCTTACCTACATTTGACATACTTCCATACATACACACAAGCTACAAACTTTTGTGGACAGTTAAAATTATTTAATTCAATATTATCGACATAATTGTAAGTATGTGCATTATTCTTTGCTTGTATTGTTATATACTGTACTTCTATGCTAAGAAATTAATAAAATTATTTTTAGTGTCATGTTTTATGGTATGTCCAATTAGCATGACACATTTAGGTTTTAAAAAATATGACAATGTATCATGCAACCACTTGTCAAATGCTGAGAGTCTACTGTATACAGACCTACAGCTTGTAATGCACATGTTTTTTTTTTAATTTTTTTTATTTTGAATCTTATTGGTCCCCATAATCTCAAAGATTCGATATTGGAGACAATACATACATCATTTGGCACCTACTTGTATATTTTTTACCAGTATTATTCTCATAAGCAAGTAAGAAGTTTGCTATCAGTACTTTTTGTGAAAAAGTTTAGATTAGGTTATTTAATATTAGGTTAATTCTTATCATTAACCAGGGGGCCGATTAAATATCGCTTTTTAGAGGTGCAGCACAAAATTTGCACTTGCGCTGCATTGCTTTGGTATTAAATATACAAATACGCAGGTGCAAGTGGTCACGTGACGGCGCAAAGTGCCTGAAAATCTGCAACTAGCAAATAGCTCGACGCAAGTGTATCTGTGCTCTTCGCGCATGCGCATTGGGCAATTTTCGGGTGTGTGAAAGTGAATTATCATACAAGTTGGGTATCTTTATCTGTATCAATTGTTCTATGAACTTTAATTATTTACGTTTGCGTGTACACATTTAAGCTTTTAATAGTTACGAAGTACAGTAGAAGTTCGAAACTGAAATGTTTTTTTTTTTTTTTACCAAAGAAGCAATAAAAAATGGGCAACGATTTATTATCCTTTCCGCGGAATATATTTTGAGGGCATTTTTCCGTGGCACACGACGAGAAAATAGAGTTGGTTTGTTGATGATGTTATTTGTACCCTTAAAAACTTTGTTTAATTTAAAACATTTATGCAAATGATAATGTAAATAAATAACTAATATGTTTTGCATGTACCTGTTTGGCTAATTGCTTGGAACAGTGACATTACCTCTATTTTCCTTGCTTGGATAGGTGGATTCAACATCACATCTATCTCGCCGACTTGTTTCCACATTACATGTGCTTTATATTTAAGAGTGATGCTGTTGGGATTCTCTTTATTACATAAAACGGGAGGGCTATCATTTTAGTTTTAAGTCTTTCGTGAGACTTGCTCTCTACACATATCACTCCATAGCTCGGTGGATATTGAACTTGCAATCATCTACACCTAATTAAATTTATTGCAGTACAGTTGTACGAAAGCCACTCGTATTCACTACACACTACCAATGAACTATTTAGAAATAATCAACGTATCACGACACGCTGAAAGACGAATGCCACATGTGTAACCCACCTAGGTAATAGGCCTACACTCACAAATACCATGCCACACAAGTTAAAATAACTTATGTGAATTTCAAAACTATGTCACTCAAATTAATATCAGTACAAATATAAAATGTATACATAATTTTTTGCTCTAATCGCGTCACACGTCTATCACTTTAGGAACTTCATTTTCCGTTAGCAACATAAAGTATGTAAAAATTGGTTACAGACGAAAACCACTCTGTGTTCCAATTGTATTACAAAAATGCTACTCTCCATAAATATAGTACTTAATCATTCACGAACAATCTCATTCAATAAAAATTAACACACGCTTTCACTAGCCGTGTTCGAATCCGCTAGAAGACTGCCATTTAGGTACCTAAATCGACCACGTGACCAATTTTAGGGCCTAAAAATTTGGGGATTTAGGGTTGAAATTTACTGAGGTAGAGTAGCACACTAAATCCCCAAATAGGTCCGTAAAGTCGTCTGCTGTTGTTGATTCAAGCGTTATGGTCACGTATTTCAAACGAAACTAATAATAACCAAATACGACAAGCATTATATAACTATAGAACAAAACATCGCGATTGTATTTTTGTGTATAAACAATTATTATACATGTTTATATTAAAAAATAATTTTCCTACCTTGTAATATACCTGGTAAAAAATTGCTAGCAAAGTTTTTTTAGTTATATTTTTATTGAAAGGATAGAATAAGTGAAAGAAGTCGTTATTTTATAATGTCTGTGTGCGGTAAAGGTATAATTTATATACAACATAATTTTTTTTACAAAAACTAATCTGTTGGAGATAGTTAGTCACCAAAATTTGCTATATCTTAGCAAATTAGTTAGTTTGTGGTAAATAAATGCGAGCAAACAGCTAGATTCACCTATTAAACCAAACATTCGTCCCTTGGACGCATCAGTTTGTAAACGTAATGAGTTAAAATTTTACTCTACCCGGGCAAAGAAGTGACTTTTCATAAACCTGGATACGAGAGAGGTAACAAAACAACATCGAAACTACATCAAACATCTAGTTTCCGATTCTGCCACATGCAGCGCTAATCTTTGACGTTCGAAACCATACACCCTAAATTCCTAAACCCTAAATCCCCAAATAAGCCATTTCGAACACGCCTACTACACTGAAACCACATTATAGAAATTAATATTTCAAACTTCAAAACGCAACCACGACATATACGTTTAAAATGAAAACTTTGTGACAATATTCCTTCATAACTTGATATGAAACTACACTTCTTATATTCTTGTACAAGCACAAGAAAACTACACAATTTGAGGTTACGAAAAATATAACCAAAACATTACTTTTAGCGCGAGAAATGTTCACTGCTACATGGAAGCTATATCTGCATGTAAACACGCGGTGTGCAGACAGTTTTTGTCGTCAATGTGGCAGTGAGAAAGATGTTACAAATTTTCTGATTGGCTTGTGAAAGCAGGAGAGGGGAGGCAGTTGTGTCGAGCCGGAATAGGTTCCGCCTCTTGCGTCTTGCGTTTTTGAGTATATTTAATTCCAACTACGACTCGAGGTGCAGGTGCAGAGCAGATTTCCTTGCGTTGCGCTGCGTCGGTGCAAAACGCAAGTGGTGATATTTAATCGGCCCCCTGACAATAGATAAGTGACAAGTTTGATCACATATAACCTGTAACATTTTTAGGGACATACATATACCACCCTACCTACATCTAAATAGTTAAAAACTCATTATTACATAGCTACTACATAACAGATCATAAACACATACATACACATTTACCTATATAATAACTACCACAATTGGTAATTTATGAGAAAGGTGCTATTTGTAAAATTTTATTTATTAAAACAAATACATAACTTAATGCATTAATTATAATAAAATACAAATAAATACACTTACTTGATTATGGTAATCCATTCTGTGCCAGTTTCCACATCACCTTAGAGATCTACAGCAAGCTGTAAATATCTGGAGGTACAACACACAATGCATTAATCTTTTTTCTTTTTTTTTTTTGTACATGGAGAGTTCCCCAGGAGGCATATTATACCGTGTAATTTGTAAGCAAATAATGATGAATTATAAGAACTACTTCACAAGATGTTTGTACAATTCAACATTATTTGTTTACATGAAAACACGAGCTCAGCTCAGTTAAACATTTTGCTGAATGAATATGTTTCGTGCATCAGCTCCACGATTATTGCGATGTGCAGCATTCTCCACAGGAACAGGATGCATTAACTGAACCTCGCCAGCTGAAAGAGGGGGTAGTGGTTCTCCACGAGCAACCACAATGTTGTGCAACACAGCACATGGAGCGATGACCCTGGTGGTAGTGTGGAGGCTTGTTCGTAGTCCATGACCCAAGCATGTAAACAGCCGCTTCCACTGTGTTCCTGGTCTTCTTATGTGCTGTGTTGTAGCGGTTTTCTGCCCCTGTTGTTGGGGCCAGCAATGGAGTGAAGAAAAATAGCAGCTGAGCATTGTCACAGAACAGTATTCCAGGCATAGTGTGATTTTCGAAACTAGTCAACCTACAACCTAAAAATTCAACAGAACAATGTTACTGAATATATAAACAACAGTGAATGTGCTGACAGAAAAATTCTGCGCTAACTTACATTGGCATTAACAATTTGTATCTGATAAAAATTGCACATACAACTGTTTAGGTAACACTATTAGGGCCTATCTGGTGAACATATCAACAAATATACCGAAACATTAAGATAGTATATGCTTCCTTTTTCCAGTAGAGCTCTGCAAATTCACCACCTGGGCTCCAAATGCCAATGTGGTGCAATAAATTTTATTTTTATATTTTATTTTGTCATTCAGCACAGAAGCGTGCAATGACATTGTTAACAGAAGGCACCCAGTTATACCAGGAAACCCACCGGTCATGTAGAACTGCTTGTAATTTCTTTGCAGTTGTTGTTGACCATTAAAATGCACAAACTGCAAGAGGTACCCCGTCAATTCATAGGATACTACCGGTTATAAAAGTCAGTACTTGTCGAAGGCTATTCAACTTTAAATCTGTTAGCTGTACATTATGCAACATATGTTTCATCATCTTTACCTTTATTATCCTGCTCACTGTTGCCTGGTTAACACTACATGAGTTACAGCAAACATTCTATAACAAAGCACGGTAAATATTGAGAATAGCTACCCATCGAGTACCGGCCAAGCTAACGAGTTTAGAGGTATAGTTTTCTAATTTAAAATATTTCTAGAAATGTTAGTAGAAGTAGTCCTACATAAAATAATTTTTGTTCGATTTAGGTAAGGTTACATTAGGTTATGCTGGGTTATTTAAGGTTAGTTTGGTAATAATACATTCGGTAACCTAACTTAACAAAATAAATTATATATGACTACTGGAAACTTACAAGTATTCATTCATTAAAAAAATTGCTACGTCAGTTTATATTAGGTTAATTAATGTACCGTTACCTAACCAAATGTTAGGTTAGGTTACCTAACGTAATTTAACCGAACTGTACAAAACAATTAGGGCCGGTCTTACCATTCTCTGAGTTAACCTGCAGGTAACTACCCTGAAGTTAAACTTACCTGGCACTTTATCTAAAGTCTCGTCTTACCACTTGGTTTATACCTCTGTGTAACTACCCAAAGGTTAGCTAGAAATGTAGTTAGGTTGCACAGACTGTGTGTATGTGTCGTGGCTGCTAATTGGTCTGCTGGTTCTGTGAATATTTATTTTCTGGATATTACATGTACGACCGACGGCCACATTGAAATAATAAATAAAAACACCTTGGTGCTAAGTTTAATATTAAAGGTTAGGCTAACATGTATTTACTTTCGAATTTTACGAGTGTTTTGTGATTAAAGTTAAAACTTAAATGTTATTTCGAAGTAATAGCTAACTAACTTAAATATTAACATATTAAATAGTGAAACTGTTTCGCTAGTACCTGTATCAGTAACTGTCGAGAACATTGCAAAATACAGTTTCCTTGTTTATAGTAATAATATTAATAATAATACAATAAACGACGACACCAACAATGTGAAATTGTACAATGATCAGGTCTCAAGCTGTAATGTTCTCCTTATAATCACCTACCAGTCCCCTCTTAAACTTTCCAACCCCTTTCACCGACTGCCTACCCTGCTGTTTTCTTCCTATCACTGGATCTAATTGTTGCTATTCCGTCATCCTCTGCAGGCTTTAAAGGTAGCCTAACTTACCCTAGCCAACTTCTCCATTCACCCATTTGTATGTCTTGAAAATGTTTCCACTGTTCTGCTTTCCTTCAACAAGGTACATCCCAAATTTTCAGTGTCACAGAAAAGTAGGTGAGTTGATAGAGGCCAAGGGGTTGGTAAGTTGGATAGAAGATTTCTTGAAGGGAGGGCTCAGAAATGAAAGTAGTGAATTCCTGTATTGGATGTGGTAATAGATTCCATTGGGGTGCCACAGGGAAGCATTTTAGGTGCTATATTGTTCACCATAGTGGTTATTAATATATGATAGAAATCAACAGCAGAATAAGATTGTGTGCTCTGTTCAGTAGAGGAAAAGGAGAATAAGTTGCAAGAAGATGTTGTGTGGATAAGTTTACGGACAGTTAAGAACAAAAAGAAGTAAAATGTGAGGAAAACTTAACTTGTATGGTTTACGAGGAACATGTTAGTCTATATATAGGTAAGGCAGGAAATATGTTTAGCATCAGAGTATAAGTACCTTGGAGTAATGTTACAATAAGACCTTGAATGATGAAGTGAAGTTCAGAAAGTGGCCTCGAGGGGTAGGAAAGTGGTGGGAATGTTGAGCAGGATATTGAGAGGAACCATGAGCACTGTGAGAGGTGAAGGAGAAGGCCTACAACACCATGGTCTGGACTACTCTTCAGTATGCTGCAGCAGAGTGGGACCCGCACATTGAAGTGGAGGTAATGAACTAGAGAACTTACAAAGATAGCCGGTAAAATGGGTTAATAATTAAGTGAAAAAGTTAGGGGCTGGTTGGACACGATGAAGGTTATGTGGGACATGGGTTGCAAAACACTGAAGGATAGGAGAAGGGTGGAGGAACTTGTGACGGTAGTAATGGGTGAAAAAGGGTGGACTGCACTGGATGACATCAGGATAAGGGTATACATAGAGGCAGAGGAAACTATAGTAGGGAGATACAGTGAGTCTAATGGAGGATGGAGAGGGGGGTTACAGTTGATATTGGTTAGGACAGTTAAGGAGGAGAACTTGTTGCAGGAGATGGTGGTGTCATTGAAGGGGGCAGAACAGTTTAGAAGGGCAGTGTAAAGGATGGTTTAAGAGGGTTGGTATGCTGGCCCCCAAGGTGGTAACTCACTTGCAAGTATATAATAGGTATTATTATATTTAACTCACCAGTCTGCCCATACCTTCTCCATTTATCCTTTTAAACACCTTGGGCCCGTATTTGCCCTTTTTTCAGCTCCCGTGTCTACAATTCCATGTACGGATCCCACACTGCTGCCACATGCTGATAACACTGGTTGTATGTACCATTGTAATATATGACTTTTCTTTCACTGCACTACTAACACCCTTCAATATTCTTTCCAGCATATCTAGAGCCCTTCTCCCTTTTGACACCACTCTCTCTACCTGCCTTCTCCACTCTGTCACTTTTCATCATTATGCCTAGGTACCTATATTCTGAAGCTTACTCCTGCCCTTCCCATATGTATATGTCCACACTTCAAAACTTCTTCCCCGTAAACCTGACGAGCTTAGTCTTTCTCACATTTATTTTCATTTTGTTCACTTTCGTTCACAATTGTATCCTATCAATGTCATCCTACAACTTGTTCCCTCTAACAATCTCTGCATATATAACACAGCCACCGGCAAACAATCTGATTTTGCTACTTACACGTACACCCACGTAATTTGTCATTATAAACAACAAGGGCCCCAGTACACTTCTCTGTAGCATACTGGACGTAACCTCTCCCTCTTGTGATAAGGAGTCTCCCACTTTTACCCTCTGGCTCAGCCCCCTGAGGAAGTTTCCAATCCATCTCACTACAACTTGGTCTACCAGCAATTTATCAGCTTTCAGTATTAACACCCCATGTGGTACCTTATCGAATGCTACGTAGAAGTCAGAGAAGCAGACATCCACCTGTTTCCCCTCAGCAACTGCTTGCACCAAGTATTTTATACGCCCAGCCAGTTGTGTCTCTCATGAATGTCCTTCCCTAAATCCACGGTGATAATCCTGCAACAGTTCTCGCTCATAACCTGTGCTACATACTGGACCACCAGTCTCTCCAATATATTCCCAGTATTTGATGTAAGTTTCACTGGTCTGTAGGTGCCGGGCCTCCTCCCAATTACTGGGACTTCCACTGCTTCATTCCTATCCAGTGGTAACCTCACTCCTCCAGAGATCTGTGAAATATTATTTCTATATATCTGAGCAACTAACAACTACCAAACTTAAAGAGCGCTATTTCATATACCATCTGGACCAGTCGCCTTGCTACTCTTTTACCATTTTATTACCGTTCCTACATTCCCCTTTCTAATTGTTAGCTTCCTAAGAAGCTTCCCCTAACATTCAAAATAATAATAGTTTATTGAGACATCAGGTTTACATCCCGTCTTATACTTTAAAGCATTAATAGATGTAAAAAGTATTGTAAATTATTATTATAAGAAAATCAGCTGAAAATGATATAAAAGTTTAAAGTATGTATGTAAACATCTAAAATCTAGCATGTTGTGTCAGATTATTAACACAAAATAGGCAAAAAATTATTATTATTATTATTATTATTATTTTAAATTACAGTAAACAATGACTATATTATACTGTACCAACTACAATCATCCTGCTCCTCAAAAACTGACTAGTACTAGGCCTGCAGTCTTTTCCTTATCAGTTGTTGTAGCTTGCCCGTCTGCACCTTTCAACACTTGCATTCCTCTGTCCCTTCTTTTAAGTTCTTAAATAATCAGATTCCCCTCTCTCACAAGATATTTATGGGATTTCAAATTATCTAGTGAAAAATGTAGTAGATTTATCGTTACACCACTAACTACATTAATTAATCAAGTTCTTATACAAGGCTACTTCCCAGGTAGACTTAAGTATGCAAAAGTTTTACCAGTCTACGAAAAGGGAGACAGATTGAATATAGAAAATTATAGACCAATTAGTCTATTACCAGTTTTTTCTAAGATTTATGAAAGAGTATTATACTTTAGACTTGAAAAACATATTACAGACAGTAATCTTATTTGTAGTGAACAGAGTGGTTTTCAAAAAAATAAATCGACAATGACTTCAGTATTCCAGATTACAAAAACCATATTGAATGCGGTGGACAGAAGAGAACATACTTATGTAATCTTCTGTGATTTATCTAAGGCCTTCGACTTGGTCCATCACGAGATATTATTGGAAAAACTAAAATTTTACGGGATAACTGATAGAGCTTATAACATATTTGAGTCTTATCTTTGTAATCGCAAACAATGTGTGCAGATTAAAGGTGAATATGGGGCTGTATCATCTGAATGGGAAAAAATTAAAAATGGCATTCTTCAGGGAAGTATTTTGGGACCTATACTTTTACTATTGTATATAAATGATCTGCCCAATGCCATAAAGTATGGCAAACTGACTTTATTTGCTGATGAAAGAAGTCTAGAGTTGCTAAAACTGAAAAGTAAAATTGTCCTTGATTCTTTGATGAAATGGTTTGAAGTAAATAAATTGGTACTGAATGTAACCAAAACTGAATTCATACAGTTTTTCAACATTGATAAGAAGATACCGCAGATCCTAGATGATTACAATAACAATATAATTACTGAAACAAATAATGTTAAATTCTTAGGGTTATGTATTGATAATAGATTAACCTGGCATATTCATATAACTACATTGGAAAGTAAACTATCATCTATTTGCTTTATGTTAAGAATGTAACAGAATGTGGTTGATGCAATACTCTCAAAATTGCTTATTATGCTTACTTTCATACTGTTATGAAATATGGGATAGAGTTCTGGGGTAATCAATCAAATAGTAAAAAGATATTCTTATTTCAGAAAAGATCAGTATGAATTATAACAAAAGAAAGTAGATTTGCTTCTTGTAGAAAACTTTTCAAAATGCATAATATACCTACATTATGCAACGAATATTTTATTCAAACTGTTAAACTTGTTAAACTTAATTTGCAGTCATATAATACTAATAAGGATGTACACTCGCATCTTACTAGGAATGCTAATAAATTACGAAATATTCCTCATGCTACCTCTATGTATGAAAAAGGTCTATACTACTCTGGACTCCAATTGCATAATAAGCTACCTAAACATCTAGTTGATGAAGCTGATATCAAAAAATTTTCTGTATCCATGCACAAACTAATTTATAACTGGTGCTTTTATAATTGTACTGAAATAAATGAATTTTTGACTCACTTATGAAAATAATATATTTAGTTTGGATCTACTTTATGCTTTATAGTCTTGATACTCTATATTTTAAATTGTGAAATCTAAATTATCAATTTTATTGAATACTGTGTTGGTATCAATTTTTGTATTCAAACATTATTTTTATTGTGTAACTTTTGAAGAATATATATCTCTTGTAAATTGTTTTGTTAATTTGTTTGTATGTAATAATTATTGCTTGTTACTCATTTATATGTATTTATTGGCAAATTCCATATCCCAGAGTTTATTGACTCAATTATTGGGATCAACGGAATGAGATGAATAAATAAATAAAAAAATAAATAAAATACCCTCCTCCTAAATATTTCCTAGGTAATCATTTCTTCACTGACTAACATTTCTTTCTAGCGTACTACACTCCTGCCTCATCCCATCCGTAGCTATTTCCATCCCATCGTTCCTCTATTTCACATGCATCTGCCTGCACATACTTTTACATCCCTTTGTCTACCCATCCATAATACTATGTTTCCCACTCAACAACAATCCTCTTCCATGGTATAAATATTACCATATTTCATATATTATCTTCTTAAACTCACTTTACAAGACCCCTTTAGACCATTTCTCAAACCTATCATTTAGAACATTTCTGTCCCAGCTTATTTCATTGCGTATACAGTCACACCACAACCTTCTCAGCCTTTTTTTTTTCACCAATCTCTTACTCCACTACTGGAACGTTGTGGTCACTGATCCCTTCGAGTACTACCACACCAACAATAGCATTCCCCAGCCTAACTTACACCACATCAAGTACGGACCCATACCCATTTTGTTTCATCTAGTAGTTTCCTCTACTGCATGCACCAAACCTCTGTTCACTGACTGTGCTGTCATTCTCTGCATCATGTTACCCATCCCTTCTACTGACTATATCCACTGTACACCTGGCATATTCAGGTACCCTGCCACACCCCACTGCCTATGCCTAAGTCTATTGATTCTGGCCTTCCTCAATTGTATTCCACCCTTGTCCTGGTGGTGTATATGCTCCAGTACTGTGATATTCCTAC
>PNEQ01097495.1:0-36217 GCA_003012365.1 Medauroidea extradentata
AAATTCGATTTCTCAATACTGTGCAGGGGTGATATGTGTTTTTTTAGTGAATGATCGATTTTGATTCGACTGAACGGGCTAGCGATGTGATTTACACTTCAGTTGGATACTTATACAAATGTCTAAGATGTAAATTTAAAATATTTCGAAATTCGACACCCAAAAGGGTGAAAAAGCACAAAATTTGTTTTCCATCAACTCACGATATCTATCTAAAAAGTAGCCTTATTGAGGTGTTGTTCGCGTCAGAGTGATGCTTACGTAAATATTTAAAAAAATATGTATGTAATTTTTTTCTTTATAAGAAACGTCATTATTAAGAATAAAACTTAGTTTGTCAATAATCAAGGCAGACGATCCGAAAAGCAGGAACGAGCAGCGAGAAACAACTTATACTGGAGTTTCACTACAGTAACCCATCGAGACGTGGTGTTGTACAACCTCTATGAGCCCAGGACACAGATATTTTATTTTATTTTTATTTTTTCAATAAATTTTATTTTCATGAATTATTTCGACGTTACGTGACGCAGTTGTTTGTCACTCAGGTTTAAATTCCGGGAGGTTCTGGGCTCGAATTCCGTTAAAAGCTGCGTGCAAACGTTCACTTCTGACACACAAAAACTACAAAGCAGATCGAATTAGTGCAATTTACATGTAGTCGTTTAAAAGGGGTAAAATTGCAGTTCGTTTTCCACTTAGGTTCCTCTACAATATCAGCTGACATATCGTCGGTATACTGCCAAAAGTGATTAAGTCTTAATTGCTATTTCGTTTAAAAACAGTATTAAATTTTAGATATTAACAAAAATGTGGTATGTCACTATACTGTGACACAACAGTACGAAACGACGAAACTACGAATATACTTTAAACTTGGGCAATTGTTCGTGAACAACATGTACATATTCCTAGCATTTTTATAATTTTTATCTCAGTTCGACTATGTCACTTTTGACAGTAAACCGACGATATATCATCTCACTAATCTCAGGTTTGGGGCACCAAATACGTTTCCGCGAAACCTTTACCCACTGAAACTTTGTAATGTCAATAAAGTTAAAGAGAATATTTTGATAATATTTAATTGAGGGCACCGTCACCAATGGTTGTGCACAGGTTAAACAGTTATTTCACATTAAATTAACCTCTTACCTTAGGTGTCTGTAATTACCCCACAACGTCAAAGGCAGGACCATAAGTAAGGCCCAGGTGAAGTCGCTGTTAGTGGCAGGGACAGACTTAAGACTGCTTTTCGCGTGGACAGCTATAGCTACTTATCCTGCTGCAGAATTAGTTCAACTAGCCGCTTGGACATTCTAACACTTGATGACTGAAGTACCTACCTTGTGTACAAAGAGGGATTTAAATTAAAGTAAATATTATCAGTTACGAATAATACTCGCGAGCAAAGCCGTGGGGGACTGCTAGTTGATTAATAAAGTTTATAATTACTAATCATACATTCTATCGGTTCTGCAATTCCAGACTTACATACATTAACATTTATGTCTTCATTTAGAAAACTTTGGAATTTTAGGACATGTAGCCTATTACTAAACACAACATGAATAACGAATTTTAAATTGACGTAACTTCACTTAGGACCTTAAGCGTAACGGGCCCTAAGAAACATCGAAAAGGGTCCTTAGATATTTAATAAGATTAAATTTTTTCCGGATGGCTAAAATCATTAGAAATTATGCAAGCCACTTATTTTGTTACGTATGGAGTAATAGGTTTCTCTTTTATTATAAATATACACACATGTACACACACTTCCACAACTGAGTAAGCGTTACGTCAGAAAGAATAAAAAGTGGTTTCACGTTGCTTCAAACTATATATTTACAAATTTTTATGCAATTCTAAAAAAATTTCTTCTAAATTTTCTGTTAGAAAAAAGTATTCAAATTTTTTATCAGTTAGAACACATAAACATAAACAATTTAAGTAAATAAATTTAGACGTAGATTGCTAATAAATATGTGCACCACATTTGATAAAATTTGAATAAATAATTCATCCGGTATATTATTTTATCCTTAAAATAAGAAAATGACTGCCGTTCCCAAAAAATATGAACGTAGGATGAATGTAATAACGCGAAATTCAAGTCCAGCCATAGATAAGCATTTGTGTATTAAGGATAATTAATATCGGTGAAATATTCCCTCATATGTGAGATAATTATGTGTTAAATATAAATTGACAGCAATTATGAACATATGAATAACTAGCTTCGCTCACGTGTATTACTTATATCAGATAATATTTACTTTAATTGGAAAACCTCTTTGTACACCAGATAGATCTTTCAGTCATCGAGTGTTAGAATTACAAAGCTGATAGTCAACTTAAATTTGCAGCAGGATAAGTAGCTATAGCTATCCACGTGAAAGGCAGTCTTAAGTATGCCCCTACCACTAAAAGCGAATATGCCTGCGCCTTATTTATAGTCACGGCAAAGTTGATGTTGTAGGGTAATTAAAGACTCTTTAATGCAAGAGTGAAATCGAATGTAGATTCGTGATTTACGTGGTATGAAGAATGATTTACGCTAAGCACAACCATTGCTGACTGTGCGCTCAATAACATATTTGTTTTTGAAAATTTTCCCTTGGAGTTATGTGGCGTTAGAGAATTGTGACGACTGAGGGATAAGGTTTCGCTGAAATATAAACATATTTCGTATCCTAGCCTTGAGGTTAGCAAGATGGTATATATTGACTAATGTTGTCGAGGAACTCAAGTAGCCTAGCAAGCATAACCCAAATTGCACTAATTTTATCTGCCTTGCAGTTTTTGTGTGTCGGGCTTACACGTTTGCACAGCTATAAAGGAATTTGAGCTCAGAACCTTGGAGCAAGAAATCGCAGCCACAAACAACCTCGCCACAAATTGTCGAAACTGTTCATGAAAACTAAATTAGAAAATTAGAAAATAAAATATTCATTTCCTGGGCTCATAGAAGTTGTATAACAACACGTCTTGATAGAACTGAATTATGAAACTCCTGTATAATTACTTCTTGTTGGTCACATATTTCCTTTTCGGATCGTCTGCCTTGAAGTTTACAAACTAAGTTTCCTTCATATATATTAATACATTTTACGAAATTAAAAAAAAATCAATTTCTTTTCTTAGGTAGTTATGTTAGCATAATTATGACGCAAACAACACCGTAATATTTTAACTGGTTATGATCTCAGCTGTTAGAAAAAAATGCATTTTCACCCCTTTAGGCGTCAAATTTCAAAACGGTTTAATTTCACAATTTAAATATTTGTAAAAGTATTCAAGAGAAGTGAAAATAACGACGACAACCCATTCAATCAAATAAATGTATCATTATTAAAGCTCTCATATCCCCTGTGAACAGTACTTACTGTTCGAATTATGAAATATCTGGCAACTTTTGCTGTCATTTACCTGGTCATCATCCTGAAGCAAATATAAACTGTAAATTTATCTAAAACACATTCCAAGTCTTTTCGCATCTTAAAAGACTGGATTTAGACAACCCTTGAGCCACAATTACTTAGACAAATTGACTGGCGTGGCATGGACATAAAAAACACGACTATGGCCCGTTGGATTCCAGATATATTGGCGATTAATTAAAACTATTACTTCACTTACCTTTTCATCTCCTTAGGTGGGGAATTTCGAATATTCGTGTAATTACTTTACAGGTTTTTGAGTAAGCATCAATCATAAACAAAAGTCACTTCGCTATATAAAAGATCTTTCGAGTACGATCGATGTACGTCGATTGTAAATCGAAAACACATAATACCCATTTGTTTACTTCTTTGGGGTCGGATTCGGAAAGCATGTTTAATTCATGTTTTCGATATTTAGATTAGCATCTATCTAAAGCAAAACGCATTTCGATAAAAAGATTGGTTTGAATAATATAGAGGAATAATCGATATCACATTTCATTAAATTTTTCACACTTAATTATCAAATTTCGAAACTTCTTGAAGTCCTGTCTTAGTCAACTGTATACGTAACCAATTGAAGTGAAAATCGCGACGGTGGTCAATTGTGTTTCGGTGATATAGCCTAGGCAATTCACAAAAAATACTTATTTTACCTCATTTTACTACTTAGGGGTTGAAATACAAAAAATTCTAAAATGCTATTAGCATATATACGTGAGCAGCATTTTGAAGCGAAATCCAACACTTTATCCCGAAGGATTCTATAGATATCGATAGTTAATCGGAAACACATTTGAGGCTTTTTCCACCCACTTAAATGTTGAATTCCGAAGAATCCTGAAATTGGCCAATATGCATTTTATGTGTGTCGCATTGAAGTAAAGATCACGTTGATAGGCAGTGGGTTTGAACTGCATTAATATTTCTTCGAAAATACATTTCAACACATTCATCCTGTAAGAAGTCGAATTTCAAAAAATCCCTACTTAGTGTTAGCCTACGACCATGGGTAAAACCACACAAAATATTTTTAATTTCTAGATACAGCGGTTTTATCTACAGTTTAATGTGTAAGTCAGTCAGTTTTCTCTTTTATACTTAGCTGTATTGGTAAATTCGGAAAAAAATATTTGTTGTGAATTGTATTATATTACTAAAAATAGATAAATTGACACCGTTTTAAAAATATTAACACAGGAGTAAGGGAATACATAAAGATATTGTCAACTTACCAATTTGTGTAAGCACGCCAAAATTAATAAATTTCGGAAATATGTTCTCAGAATGTCATACGACGCTAACATATAGTAGCCGTTACTTAAAACATATCAACATAGGGTGAACTAAATACATAAAAGTCATGTCTGCACACTGAGAAGTATATGTATGTCGTGTTTAATGAATTCGAAGAAATATTTTCTCATTTGTGACACATAATGTATAAGTGACGAATTTAATACATAAAAATCAAGTCATACTATTTCTAAGACCGTTATGTGAACTGAGTACGATGAAATTCGACACGTCAGTCCGTTAGATTTTTTTGTGTGAGCCAAATATTAAAATGGCCACTCATTTTGAAAATATTATAAACGACACAAACCAAATACACACAAGTCGATTCAGGTTACCTAGTGCCATGTTTGTACCCATATTGTTTAAATTATGTTAAAGAGTTGAACGTTTTAACGTTAAAGACACACAGAAACACGAAAGTGATCTGATGAGCCTACCTTTCTCTCCGGAAATTAGTATTACATAATGTTCCATACACTCTTTATATATATATATATATATATATATATATATATATATATATATATATATATATGAGTTGAGATCTCGTAGTCGTACATATTCATAAAATTTTAATGCATACGTAAATTTTCTAATTCAGTAGTCGTAGTTGATTTTTATTTGTCCAAACGTTAGGTAGGAACGTTGCACATTCACTGTAGACTATAACTTTGCCAGTGACACAACGACAGGGAATAATACTGCCTACTTTACTTTTATAATCTCACTTAGCCTTAGAAGGCTCGCTCGGTTCTGCTAAAATCTAAAGGTGTGTGTGTGTGTGTGTACGTGTGTGTATGGCGCGCGCGACTGTCTAGCGCGCTTCTAAAGCCAATTTTTTTTTTCACTAAAATATGATGCACGATTCGGTTGACTCTGTTACAAAATGTTGCCAGTGTATAGTTATGTAGTTATGTAATATATTATTGAGTAGTGTGTTGACGTAAGAAAGTGTTTAAGAATAGCTAGACAACTATTTGTGATGATCATATCAATTTAGCATACCTACCATGCCATGAAATTAATCGATATGTTGACGCACGTATTGAATTTTGGAAAGGAGCGACAAAGCAGTGAATTATCACAATTTTCGAAAAAACTTTTTCCCCTCGCTCGTTAACGAAAATTAAGGTTTCACAATTCGGAAATGATACTTTTGTACAACTTATTACGTTACTGCATAGTCACAGACTGTCTTATTTTTGGAGCAGTGATAGCAGATAGGAAAAAGATACATTTTCTCTATCTTCCATCAGTGCTCCAAAAATAAGAATGTTTGCGACTATGTGATATAGTAAGAAGGTGTACAAATGTGTAATCTACGGATTGTCGAGCCTTGATTTCCTCTAATAAGCAAGGGGAATAGGTTATGTTGAAAATTGTGATAATTCACTGCTTTGGTGCTCCATCCCCCTTAAAGATAAATGTTAAAAGAAAATTTTAATATAAGATGCAGTATTGTTTAGTGGGTTTAAGTACGAGTTTTTGATAGTATATTATTGGGTAATAAAAAGTTTCTCCAGCCAACTTTTTGGTAAAAAATTTATTTTAATTATTTATATTGGTCTATTTTAAAAATAAAGAACAAATCTTCGAATTAATACACATGTTTTTCATGTAGGATACTGGGTCCCTGGCCGAACACATACGTCTTCTCTAAGGCAATGGCAGAGAATGCAGTTCTGACTCAGTCAAAAGGTATTCCAGCCTCAATCGTGCGTCCTTCAATGGGTAAGTGTATGCATTTAAAAATAAGGTGATGTTTCTTTGCGGAAATGTATTTTCCTTCCCGGCGTATAGTACAAACACTAGCACATTTTTTTTTTTTTTTTTAGAAACGATAAGGTATTTTATTTTTAACGACGGGATCTACGTAAAAACTTTGAAGTGGTTTTCGCGTTTGTTACGTGTATTGAAAGATGTATAATTTTCATATACTACACAATTTGTATGAATAACTTACACGTTAAGATAGATAACACGATCAAATAGGTTTCAAATTTAGCTTCTAGTGCAGTGCAGAAAATTAATTCGCGCATGTTGTAAGAATATAATTGTTCGTAAATTTTCAAATAACAATGAATTTGATCCTTTCCAACGAACTCGCTTTCTTGTCAAAATATTCTAAGGCACGTATCGTGTACCTGTTAAACGAATACCTGAAAATATGTAAATTGTTGCATTATTGATATTAGAAAGCGGTGGAAAATTAAAGCGAAATAAAGAATAATTAGATATTTACAACTGAATATCTGTATTTTGAAATACGTACATATTTAGCTCAAATAAATGACTCTGTATACTTTGTAAGCAAATAATCATTTTGTTAGAGTAAAATTTTCTGTGTTACTTAGTATGACTCGTGTACAGCTTCAACCAAAAGTTTAAGGACATCATAATATTTAACTAACAAAACGTTTTGGCCTTATAACTAATCGTATGGGACCTGATTATTAATGACTTCAGGTTATGTTCAGAGTTTAATTTGTAAAAAAAAAGAATTGAAAATAGGACAGTTCGTTTAAAAGTTATATTTATTTTTGTTTTTTTTTAATTAATTTTTTACACTTTAATATATTTCCGGAGATTTAAAAAAATAATCAATGGAGGATGTTTATCCTAATTTTTGGGCAGAAACATAAAACTATAAGGAAATATTATAGCCACAGGATAATTCTATAGTTTTATTCTACGAAATTTATTGTGACATTTATCAATTTAAATGTAATTATAAAAGGTGTCACAAATTTAGGCAAGAGTAAAATTTTTGGCAATGACTTATAGTGTAGTACCGAGCGATATACCGAAGCCGGAGTGGTTTCACGTTGCATGAACATACAAGTCTTTGCTAATGATTGTCCTCTTTCCCATTTGTATGACATATTTTATATTTATTTTTAAAGTGAAAATTGTCACATTATTTTTGTAGAATAAAACTAGAGGTACATTCTATTGTCAAATTATTCCTTGTGGCTTTATATTTTTGCCCAAAATTTGGATAAATATTACCCATTGTTTTATTTTATTCCAACTACGGAAATAATTAAAGTGTAAACAATTTATGTTATATAGAAAATAGAAAATAGTTAACTTATAAACGAGCTGTAATATTTTCCAAAATTATTTTAAAAATGAACTCTGAACATAGCCTGAAGCAGTTATTCCTTGTGCCATTAATAATCTCGTCCCGTAGGATTAATTCTAAGGCCAAAACGCTTTGTTCGTAAAATACAATGGTGTCCTTAAACGTTTGGTTGAAGTTGTGTATAAAATTCTTAGTTTAAAATGAGGACAGAAAATTACTTAAGATAAATTTCAAAATTATCCCGTTCATATTGGTCGATATTTATTTTTGCAAAATTTGGTAAAGAATTATTTCTTAATTCGACAAATCTTGAACTTTTTATAGCTAAATTTTTAAGCATAATCTCAATATAGAAATTTTTCTTGGTTTATGATAACATAACTTGTAACATTTAATTATACCATTAATACAATGTATTTTTCTAAGAAATTCGTACATAAAATATGCAGAATTGTTTCATTAGTTTAATAGAACAGTTTTTAAAGCTTTTTAATGCCCTGTTTTATTTAACTTATTTTGACTTTCAGTGAAATAAAGTTTTAACACAAAGTGGTAAGAGAAAAAGCTACAATTTAGCACTTTAATTTTTTATAATAATCTTAACACACTGTCAGAACTCTCACAACAGCCTTGATAAAGTAACTACATTATTAATTGTTTTAGTAAATAGCATGCATGTTTGGGTGAAATATCTTAAAATTAACAACTTCCTTAGGGCTTTCAAATTAAAAATAATCAAATAAATTTAGAAAGTGTTTCTCCTGCAGTGCACGTGTTCACTGATTATAAAAAAACTATTTTATTCGCATTGTTATCCAACCATTCAGTTTACTACCACTTAACCCGAATATTCTGAGAAGGTAATTTTGTCATTACTGGGTAAGGATTGTCATTTCATATGGAAGTACCCAGTTAATGTAATTTAAAATATTAAAGAGCGCATACTACCACTGCCGGTGTCTGCATTGCCTTGGCTTCGGGGTGTGGGCGAAGATTTACTGAGGGACTTCTGACTACCAGATTATGGTAGCTGCAACGACTGCCGATGCGTCGCAAGACAATCGCAGTTAACATCCCGAAGCCAAGGTAACAATAAATATTTAAATTAACTGCACGCTTTATTTAACGCATAAAGTACATGATGTAGAATACGTAATGTTCGCAGTTTTGGCAACACTCGCAGATCCTATGCCAGGTTGGATAGACAACGTATATGGTCCTATAGCAATTGCTTTTGGCGTTGGCTGCGGCGTGGTTCGAGTGATAAATGATGATCCAGGCGTTATAGCTGATGCAGTCCCAGCAGACACTGTTACAAACTGTGTCGTGGCTACGGCTTTGACTTCAAGTAAAGGGCAAGTGTTGTTCAGATGCATGCATACACACATATTTGTTTATTTACTTATATACACATACACAAATATAATAGTGCCAAGATTCTTCAACGTTACACGGATTTTAATTGAAATAAGAAAAACATGCTTTTTTCATAGAATCATTACCCCCATAACATAAGATTTGTTTGTGCACCAGATGCTGACATCTAAACTAAGTAAAATCGACACTCTGCGATGTGTAATGAACTGAGTTATTAATTAAAACCTATTGTATAACTATGCAGAATATAAAAGCTATTCAAGGTTATGAATAATCTTATACATATGTATATGTTTATATATACCTAATTAAAAATAACGGGATAAAATAAACATGTGTTCAATTAATTTTTAGTAATTATTTATTTATTTGGTTAAGATAACAAATCTTACAATAGGCCTTTCATGGCCAAATAATAAAGAAATGTTAGAGAATATGAAGAAAAATTCTATTTTTGACAGAATTCAAGATAACAATCGTACTTACTTTTTTCAAATTGTTTGGTTTAATGAATAAATTTTCTTTTTAGGAGACAGTAAAGTATTGTCATTTTGAGTTTCGTACACTCGAAATGCGCACCTAATAGCAGTACAAAAAAGTATGTATGAAGAACAGTTTTGAAAGAGAATTTATTTACAAGGCTTTTATTTATATTCAATCATATATATATATATATATATATATATATATATATATATATATATATATATATATATATATATATATATATATATATATATATATATATATATATATATATATATAGGCGTTGTGTTAAGATATGTCAATATATTGTGCATATTCTTGAAAAAATTACGTGTCTATATATATACACAAATCATATTTTACAGGTGCATATGATGATATCGAGACACAAATATTTTCTGTGTGATAGTAATCTTACATAAAAATTTATTTTAAAATTTACCCAGTTAAAATAAAACGTATACGTGGTTATAAAATATCAAACTTTATTGTATATGTTCTACTATTCAGTTGGAGATTTTTTGTTTATCAGAGTTTTAAAAAATTATTTTATAATGTATGTGCAGCAGAAATATCCGTAATTAAAAATATGGCAATGGAATTGTTTTGTATTATTACGATAAGATATCTACATATTTTATGACATCTAAAAAATACTAATCTTATTAAAATTATAAACCAATCCTTAATCACTGTCCTAAATGTGTGTAGTTCAATTAAAAAAAATAATATTCTAATAGATTAGTGTTATAGATGCTAAACAGCTTCGGCACAGACAACATATACAATATTTTCAATGATACTTCGGTTATATTTAAACTGTTCACTCACTAACACATGGTATATTTGTAAGATGTTAAGTTGATAAAAGATTAATGATAATATTTCCAACAGCAGGAGTGAAGGCGCTGTCAGAATTTACAACGTTGCTACTTCAGATAATAATGCCACGACATTAGAAGAAATGGAGAAGCCAATGCTAAAAGTTTCTGAGAAGTCACCCATATACCCCTGCATCTGGTATCCGTTTATAATCCACGCAAACAGCTGGTTAAAGTTCATGGTTTTGGCCTTCTTCCTACACTTCCTGCCAGGGTGTCTACTTGATTCTGTACTGCGTTTGATAAACAAACCTACAATGTAAGTAGTCCATTTATTGTTTCAATATAGTAAACTGTATAAAAATACAATAGATCCGACATTCCTCACTTCACAACTTACACTCCCTACAAAAATATGTTATACTTTTATGAGAAAAATCCTTGGAATACCAGTTGCCAAGGAAGTTCTTTGTATATCAAACGTCTTTTTTTTTTTTTGCAAAATATATTTATTTAATGTTTGATGAGTTTATATTTATAAAGAGAATAGAATGCATTTAAGGTAACGAAAATCGTAAAAGCCTAGCGCTCAAACTAAAGTCGCTATTGAAGCCAGAGTTTTTAATATACTTAAAATACTTTTTTCCCATTTTAATATCGTAACTGGTATGTTAAGGGTATTACGTATATAATAAATAAGAGCACGCCATGGTCAACGAGTGTTAAGATTTATTAGGAACGTTACTGGTGTCAGAACCTCAATGTTCGTCTTGTGAGATGGTATAGAATTTGGGACGATGCTGTGGAGTCGACTAAGTGTAAGGCATCATTTTTAAATTAATGTTTGCATATCGGTTTGACGTCCTTCTGCCAACATTTAAAAAGGTTAATCATTTAATTTATACTTCCCTGTAAAATGAGCATTTTTAAAAATAAAACGGTGGCATATTCAAGTAAGATAAAGTAGGACAAATCTTTATACGTTTACTGATGCATTTATTCAATAAATTGCGCAGAACAAACATAATGGTTGCAAGGAAAAACGTAGCAAGAGTCCCGAAATACCTGCATAACCAAAAAGTTTAGCCTAAGAAAGTTCTGAAAAAACGCTATTTATTGCTCCTTTTCATATTCTGGTGAACATAGTGTACGTAAACGTGTGTTGCATGGTAATGTTTCGAAAGTAGCAACCAAAAAATCTGTCATGAACCGTAAATACGCATCCGTAAGTAGACTGATATTACCACCTCATCCGTGGAAGCTCACTGCATCTCTTTATTGTAAAACTTTTCAACAATATGACGCTTGGTTTTAAATGGACGTGTGTCTCGCTTCAACCATGACGACACTACAGCAAGTAGTATACAATGTTCAATATATGTGGGTCAAGATAGAGATTTATTGCCGTATGACCTTGCATTGAATTACTTATTGCTTCAATAACGTCAACTAGTACATCGTTCTTCGCTTCAAAAGTAAAGTAATTACAAAACCAAAACTACTTCTTTAAATAGCGAACAATTTGATGCTAACAATGGGAACAAAACCTACCTTGTGACGAACGGTAATGTAGGAAATTACAAATGCAATACATTTACCACGTTGAAGAAATAACAAAATTGTAAATGATAAATTAAACAAAGAAAGAACATGTAAGAAGTCGCATTGCGACATTTACTAGGCCAGTTGTCGATTCTGATGTACACAATATTATATTCTAAACTTTCAAATACTGAACGTTTTGAAGCAATGTGCTTATTAATAAATTTTAAATTAGCCTTAGATTTGTAGAAGTTAGTAAGAATAGTCATAACGGGAACAGCAACGCAAATTATCTTAATTATTACTGACAGCCCATAAGCCCTAATAGGTGGAACCATAGAGCATAACTCCATCGATTGTTTGAGTACTTAAATAACAAATTAAAATTTTTATCAAGTAATGATTCTCGTTTTATATTTTTGTTTCAAACATAATACTAGTTAAAAAAAATTACTGTTTTTTCTTCATATAGCCTTAAGCAAACACAATCAGTGTTACATCATTATATATGTACACTATTTATACATACTAATTTAGTACATTCGGCTGTATAGTTGTATGATTTTTCCATGTAACACCAATTCTGCTGTAGAGATAATGCAGCAACAAGAATATGTCACGACAAACTTAATAAAAAGCCTGATGAATTTATAGGCGGTTTATTTGAGGGAAATATAATATATATCATCAGTTGTCCGGCCATGTATGCGGTTAAACTGCTAAAACTGCAGAAGGCGTAACAAATTCACTGAGAACATATTTCGAGAAATGTTTTGGAACAAGGAAATTACAAAGCACCAGACTTGTTACAAAATCCGTCAAAGGCACTATTTGTTTACCCCTACTCAGTTCATATTTCAATAAATATTTGACGACGTACAATTTAAAATTCCTTTTCTGTGGCGTCTAAACGTAATTTAAGTTTTACTTCGTCGAAAAATACCACAATGATTTCTCGTTTTATTTGTTTTCCGCTCAGTTATACACATCAGTTAAAACTCATCGCAATTGCAGTGGAACACCCCTTCAATTCTATTAGACAGTTATATACACAAAAAGATAATTCAGCTTCCTGTGCCTTGCATATTTTGACAGGATTAATGTAGCGTGGCGTAACCATTAACAGACAAACCACACAAGTCTAGCATTTATACACCGGTGTTACCATTGGTCCAGTCCAATGTGGGCACACCAACAAAAAAATTGTTCATAAATATTTTTCTTTAAACATAAATTTCTGCAAAAAATCATTATCCGTGTCCATCATACACTAAATTGAAAAAATACACGTCAGATGTAGTAATTTTAAGTACGATTCGTTAGATACTTAGAAGTATGTCACGTTTCTGTTCACGATTTTTTTTTTGCGAAATTCTGCTTATCAACGTAATTTAACATAAATTCACGCGTCATTACATTTTTAATTTTATTTGCACAGCGTAAGTTGACTACATTTAGACAAAAACTGCATTTAAAATCTGTCTCCAGAAATGAGACATTTAGCCTATAGTAATTTAAAAATTTTACTTTTATTTATTTATTGAGTAATTATTATTTAATGCAATATAATAAAAATATGAATTTCGATATTGAATATTACTATGTTTGTGCAATTCTGAGTTGAAAATAAATGTAATTATGTATATTAATTATATGTATATGTCTCCATATATATTTTTTCAGGTTGCTGAAGATATATAGAAAAATACAACGACATAATATATTACTGAGTTATTTTATAACGCGGAGTTTTAAGATTCTCACAAATAACACGAGGGACATGTACAAAGGATTTGGTATTAAAGACCAGGAGTTATTTCCTTTTAACACTGAATCGCTGGACTGGTCAGAGTATTTAGTCGTTTGTTCTGGTGAATCTAGAAAGTATGTACTCAATGGCATTATAAGCCAAAAGGACGAAGGAGGGGCACACTTACGAAGGTAAGTACTCTCTTGAAATATTTTGATTCATTTACTAAAAGATATAACTCGAAATTAGTGACTGGTTTATTAGAATAAATTTCCGTTTTTTAATGTCTTGTTCTAAGGGCAATTGCCTCATGGATATGAAATAAATTAGATGTCATTAGGAAATGTAACGTTTCACGTTAAATAAATTCATAATATCTTAGATATGACTTCGATTGTAGGATTGAGACGAAGGAAAACACGTATTTAATATTGAAGAGAGTAATTTAAAAAACATAATTTAGATAAATATACTACATAAATTTGTGTAAATAGATTTATTTAGAAATATACGTTTTATACATAAGTATTTAAAAATATCCATGTGCTTGCTCTTTCTCACTCTGTTTTCTGATGTAAACATCATATGTTCACAGGCTGTCGTGAGTAAGGTTTAAAGCTCGTCACGTTGTATGGGATGCGAAGAAGAGTAAATTGATACAGTACACTCAGATCGCAGAGGCTGGGAAGTACCAGTAAATTGACACACGCATTTCGGTTCTCGAGATTCGAATGTGCGTTCATATAGCGAGAAATTTCAGCAGTGACGCCAACCAATGCGCGTAGTTGGCCTAACTATCAACGCGGGGAGGAGGGCAGCGATGGTGTATTGGTCGCATTCGTCCAATGCGATTCCTATTCTATGTTCGGTTGGGGTTACTCCTAACATCTCATTTGTGGCACTTGTGTGTCGTGATACGGGATATAAACGAAATATCACAGGGGACTGCAGTTTCTGCTCTTCTTTATTCTGGGACTACTCCATAATCACCTGCGTCACCCTTATTCGCGGTATTTATTTTTCAATACTATTTGGATGTAGGTAGCGGCACTCAGATATCACAATTTGTGTGTCAATTTACGGGTACTTTCTATCCTCTGTGAATCTAGGTGTCCTGTATTTTATTTTACTTGCCTTCGCATCACATACAACAAGACGAAAACCTTTAAAAGTGTATACAAAGTATCCAGAAGCTGCCGTATGATGAACACACCACGTGTATCGTGAGTTAATTTGGAGACGATAATGTTGGTGGCAAAATGCTCTATGGTAACATTTTATTCATACAATCCGACAACACAGCACGTAGAAAGTTCCCTCATGTGCTCTATGTAAATATATTATTTTTATTGGATGTTACGTCGTGAAACCGTTGAACCATGTTTAGACTGCTCGAGTTTAAACCTGTGCCCATAATATGATTGCAAGAACAATATCGTTAGGTATATTGAGCGCAAGAGTGAACTAACTCCGTGTCTTGTTGCCACTTCATTCACGTAACATTTTCGTCTTCATTATCACACAGGATTCGCGTAGTGTGCGTCTAGAAACTGTGAACATATGTACACAAATATACGTGTATATATATATATATATTAATTTTTAACAAATATATAACATGAGATATCTAAACGGACCATTATATAGAACGTAATTTGTCTCTATTTCCACGTAGTACCAAACACACAGTCACTAATTTAAAGTGTTTTGTTTATACAGTACTATGTTCCTTAGATAATTTCTTTAAACATTTTATCGTAATATTAAGCAACCATTTTCTTAAGTTTTATCAGACTGTGTGCGCAGAACGACGTTAGCTTACGTAAATAAAATGTTGATAATGAAATGTTAAGTAGTATATTCTATTGCCTTATTTCGCAGATTTCACAACACGAACATAAATATTTTAAATAAATGTATGTTAGTAACTGCAGGGCTGTCACTAAACTAATTAAATACTTATAAACTTTACTCATACAATTTTTTATTCTTGTAGAATCACAACGTTAGATGTTATCACGAGAAAATACTAATTATGTATCATACAATCTTCATAGATCCACGTACTACATAACCAAAATAACAGCACTAATTCTGTAATGATTGTGTTGTTTACTCCTGCATTAATTGCTTATAGATACAAATATGTTAAATATCTATAGCTTTTTATGGAAATTTAAATTAATTCTGTTTAGTTTCTTCAATAATGATGGTCGCAGAACGCAGAACGCCACATACGACCGCCAATTTCATGCACTTAGGCTCGTAGCAGTACCCTTGTATCCGATCTTCTTATGAATAGTGTTGCGAGCCATTTAAATAGTTACAACCAATAGCGAAGGGTCTTTAAGTTCCAAAGGTAACGGTCTTAGTTCCGACTAAGGTTAATTCTACTACATGTTAGAAAGATCAACGTTATAAGTTTGGCACAGGGAAAATTTCTGCCATTTGAGCGCTGGAATCGCTAATGCACCAAACTGACCAATCACAGAGCTTTGCTGAATTTTAAGTTTCATTAAGTTGACAATTTAAAAGGCGAAATTGGTTTCTTTTCACTTGAAAATTAAAATAAATGAAAAATATAATTTGCAAGTTCATTTAAATTTCATTTTAATACGGTTTCGTATTTATCTGGTCGCTTATCGATCGAAGCGAAACTAGTGGCAGAAATTTTCCCTGTGCCAAGCTCTCCCATAAGAAAACGTATTTTCTTTCTAACCTGTAGTAGAATTAACCTTATTCCGACTATACATAATCAGCAAGTGACAATAAACACTTACAGAAATAAACCAATACAATTATTTTCTTACTACTGAACCCGTGTTCCAGACAATGTGTTCCTCACGTCTTTGACGGCCTTCTGCACCGAAAAATTGGTAATATTAATTTTAACGAATACTATACGGCTTTTACAATCTTATTTAACAGTAATTTCCCGTAAATTAAATATATTGCCTCTTATAATGTTTTCGTACAAGTGCGTATCACTGTAGCGATTTGACTATTTTCGTTACTTATCCTAAGTAAAAACGATTTACTTGATATACGATTGAAATAGTTAAATAAGGTGCTTAAATATATTTTTAAATTAGGTACACTCAAAGAATTAAAAAAAAAATACAAATTGTTATTACGTGACGTTGCAGAGGGTTGGCCAGCGTTTGGTATCATCGAAATATTACGAATTTTTTTTGTATACATTAGTTTTAATTCTACTGGCGGAAGAATTACGTGCACCAACAAGGATGATGTTTCCACTGACAACTCAGAGTTGTGTATAGTTACTGCTTAGTACAAATTCTCTTGGAACACGTCCATGATTTTTCAATGATTACAACGCCACCTTAAATTATAGAAGACAAGTTCTCTTCGTAACTATAGTTTCTCTATAGCTACATCCATATAAAGATAGGATAAAAGGGCAAAGAAATTTACAGAGCAGACACCCTGAACAAACAGAAAGACCTTTCAATTTACCGTACCTTGTTTAGCTGCAACGTAATAGCGCACCGCAGAATTCACACAGGCGATGCACGAGTTTCTCAAGAGAAGCATTTTTAACATTGACCATCACGTTCCTCTGAATGCGTTAAGATGGATTTCACATAAATTATTGAGTGTGCTATTCTCCAGTGTCATCTCTTCGACGACTGTTCCGAGCTACGTATTTACCTTATGGACGAACGGCTGGATGACGTTTGATTAAATTTTAGTTAAGTGCAACGAGCATAACTTTTTTTGCGGGTTACCCACCACGATTACTTGACGCTTTGTAGGAACGTAATGAATCATTTCAGATCATATGTTTACAGCAACTATGTTTGCAGTATTAACGTACGCTTTTCTTTGTACTACGAATATGTAATCATACTGTATATAAGTATTTCGGCGAGCATAGTATTCTCTGTAATTGATTGCCACATTTCTCTTTTTAAAACAGTGTTTAGAAAAATTTCCAAAATACGTATATCTAATATAAAAAAGGAATAACTTAATGCTAATACTCTAAGCGGAGGTGACGATATACACGTGGGATGGCTTTGCAACAAAAAAATTCCCATATGATATTAGCCCTGAATAAAAGTAATTAACTTCCGAAATATTCCAAATTATAAATATCCACATGAAGTTTAATTTATTTTTACCCACAGCTGTACTTATTGACCATAAATAATAGTATAAAAGTGTCGCAAGTCACCCCACATGTCTAAATTCACCCCTTCTTACTTTTCCATGTGTCATGGATTTTTATATATGTTGAACGTCCTTATATCATCCTACCTATTTCGTATTTCAGATGAATTTAATTATTAAATAATATTTTGGTGTTGTATTTTCCATGTGTGTCATCTTTTGCGTTAATATGCGCTGTTATGATTTTACAATTTTGAACATCAATATTAATTTTCTTTGTTATATGTGTAGTAACTTCATTCTCAGGTAGATGATAATATTAAATACATTACGAGGTTTGACATTGAAGTTGTTTTACGGATTATAATTATTTTCTAATTTTGCAATTTCGTAGAGAGTTCAGTACATGTAAACTTGATGCATTTTATGACAAAAATGTTTTCTTATATGTAAGTCGCCTCTAATACCGACAGATGTATACTTTAAGCAATGTCAGCAAAGATTTATTTGCGAGCATAATTTCATAATTTTCCCCATAAAGTGAAAAAACTATATAACCATTTCTTGTAAACAACTTTCTTTGTAATTTTCTTCTAAACCACTTTCTTTGAAATTACCTACGTGTAAAACAATCGCATTGTCCCCAGTACAGGGACCGCGGTGGCCGAACGGGCAGACCATTCGCTTCCCACCAAGGCGATCTGGGTTCGATTCCCGTCGGGTCAGTCCCCGGATTTTCGCATGTGGAAATTTTGCTGGACGATGCCGTTGGTTGACGGATTTTCTCAGAGATCCCACGCCCTCTCATTCCGGTTCTGCTCCATACTCACCTCATGTCACCCCTCACCAGTTCTAAAGACCTCGATGTTAAGCGCTACCAATATCTCTCATTTTGTCTTTCCCTAGCGCCAACATACGATGGATACAATGTTGGGCAAACGTATCGTCGTTTATTTATTTAATGTACTGCTGTGTTTAATCACTATGCATAATTATTATTCAGTAATATTTTTAATACGTACATGGTGTTAAACAGAGCAAACATTTTATTGGCGTCATAAGACTACTGTTTTCTAATGACCGAAAATTATTATTCGAGGCGAACTGAACTAAATATTTTTATGGTGATTTTGTAGAAACAACAACAACATTTTTTGTTTCCGATAGCAAATATTTTGTCCTAGCAACATATAAATTACGTTTTCTGTTGCACGTATCATGAATGTAACCGAGGGTACAAAAATATTTGTTTTTGAACTTCTATACAAACTTGTCTTGTAGAAGACATTGCTAGGGTTGTATAGTAAAAGGATTCCCAATGTCATTAATAAGTGGAAAATATCACGCTTACTATATGCAACAATGTTACATGTTCTTCATCACTGAACGTTTTGTATGAGAATGTTAACTAAAATTACTGATTTTTATTTCAGGCTTTATATCGCCCACGTGCTGCTAAAGTCACTCTTGTACGTGTTGGTGTTATGGACTATGTGGAATGTGCTGCAGTTCTTCGTAGGAAAATTGCTGTCTTATTAATTTTAGTCTATGGATTGAGTGAAGTGTGTAATACTGACCAGGGATGAAAAATTGTATTAGTCATTTGTTGTAAAATAAATTTGTTATCAACTAAATATTATTATACATTTAAAAATTTTAAAATGTTTATTTATTCGTAAAATCCTCATTTTAAATACATTTCAAAAAATTTTCGAACAGGCTTATGTACCGTAAAACGGGGTAACTTTGGGACAGGGGGTACATCATTGGGGAAATACGTATTTTTCAGTGTGTGTGTGTCCTGTCAACAATTCGTGGTGCGAAACAGCCAACCAATACATCTACCGTAACCTCCAGTGTGTGCTGCCGCCTCGCGGCACCGCATGGAAGCTGTTGTTCAACAATTGTCTGAACTTTGCCATCTTGTTTGCCAAGTCGCATTTTCATGTTTCGTAGTTTTACTGGAAACTTTCATACACCAGGAATAAATTGCGCGTACATCACTTGTAGGTATGTATTTCCAGAAGCATATGCTTTGACATCTATTTACTCTTGTAGTGAATATTTTCAAACCTGTACATTGCTTTATAACCTCAATAATGTCATAAGTCAACACTCAGGGGGGTAACATTGGGACTGTCCCAAAGTTACCCCGAAGGCTTCGTATGTGATTTTCTATGTTTTGTCCCTCCTTTGTTTCAGAATCAAAGTTGACGAACCGTGCTAAGCCATCCCAAACGTGCTCTTGGAACACGGTCGTATATAAACTACACAACGGAAAGTTTGCACGAAGCTCTGCAAGCAATCAAAAACAAAACGATATCTATCCGCCAAACATCATCAAAATTTGGCATTCCGAATAACACGCTGCACCTGAAGAGCCAAGACAAACACACCAATCTGACGGGCGGGCTCCTATTTTTACAAATGAGGAGGAGTTGCAATTCGTGGGACACATTGTTACGGTGGTGGCCATCTATGGATTCCCTGTGGTGTGGATACAAAAGACCTGCGATACAACGTGAAGACCTACCTGGACCGTTGTGGAAAGAAAAAGGTGCGTTTTCAAAACAACTACCCAGGAAGTGATTGGGCGGAGGATTTATGAAACGACATAAATCAGTGTTAACTCAGAGAACTGTGAAATACATAACACACTCGAGAGCAGCGACGGATGAAGCTGTCGTAAACAAGTTTTTCGATCATTTGGAACAAGAGATGAACGGTATTCCTGCGACGCACATGTATAATTATGACGAAAACAATCTTATCGACGAACCTGGTGCGGGAAATATAACCACGAAGAGGGGAACCCAGTACCCAGAAAGGATTCAAAATTCATCGAAGGCGTGCACCTCCTACAGTGCAATGTGTGGGTATCATTAATCTGATTAATATTATTACTACGGTAAAATAAGTATCTTACATTATTATTACATTGTTGATGACAAACCATATTTCAGATAGATTGAAAACAACATGTGCTCAATGTACCCTTAATGTTTTATTTTTATCTCAAACATTCATAATTGAACTGCACATGGGCAACATTAGGAAAAGTTGGTTTTTCTATGTCTTTCTAAGCAGAAAATGGTACTGATCCATGGGGTAGTATTGGGACAAAATTAAAGGCCCTTTATTGGATTTTCTTTGCTCGTAGCTCAAAATTCTGACCATATTTGAAAAGAGGAAGGTTTACTTCATATAACACAGTAGTCTCAGAAAATTGTATTGATAATTATTGACAGGAGATCTTCAAGTCCTAAAAAAGTGTCCCAAAGTTACCCCGTTTTACGGTATAATAAAAATTGTAAAAGTATTATTTTAAAACGGTATCCTTATTTTTTTTTAAATTACACATCCACTCTTACCTTTTACTGAAAACAAGTATATAAGTTAGTTATTTTTTAAGAAATTATTAAATTTTATACATGCATTAATTGATTTATAATCTAAGCAAATATAAAAAAAAATAATTATTGGAATATGTAATGGAACAGCGATGTTTACATATAGTAGGCCTACCTAATTAGTTACATTCAATAATTATATCACTAACAAATCTACAAATTACACGTAAAATTATAACCATTATTATTATTAAAATGTTATAACGTCTCGTATGTTGAGATAGTACAATAATATTCCGTTGACTGACACTTACTCGTTATCGAGAATGCTTTAATTTGAAATGTGTCTGATACTTTAAAACTACATACTGTAAAATTCTCGGTCTCAATTAAATGTTGAATATTTATCGTGTATACAAATCACTGATACATTTTTGGTTAAGTCATATACTTTTATTTTATTTTAAATGTGAAAACTAGAGAAAATTCATTATTTGGCGAGTGTGGCCACACATTTTTCAGTTACGAAAACCGTTACGCATTCAAATACACTTTTCCTTCGAAGTTAAATGTTTATAACCTACGAGATTCTGAAAAGAGGAAAATCATTATCGTTAATATCGTTAACTCATTTTATCGTTGAACATTATATTTTGTCGATAATAGCTAATTTTAAAAATGGTTTTGAGTGAAATAAGAACTATTACCTGCCGGGAATACCCATTTATGATTTACATAAGTGGTTGCGATTCATTTTCATTGTATAAAAACAATTCAACAAATACCACTAAAATCAATAATTTTATTAAAAATAAGCTGTTCTAAGTTCCACGTCATCATTGTTGGCTAAATTTCAGAAGCAATACTTTTAAGTACACATTGTCTAAATCAAAATTCTGCCAGTATTTCAAACATATTTAAAAAAGTAAAATTTGTTAATAAAGTTAAATAGTTTCATAAGTGCATATTTACCATTGATCTGACATTGGAACAAATTGATATGGCAGACAAAAAATCCTTTCGCCATTTCGAACTGCCCACCCTGTTTTGGCAGAGGGATAAAAATGTCCTTGCATAGTCAAACGTAGGCTACATGTTTATCTATGGAATATGGATATGTCCTATTATATAAACGTCAGTCATGCAAGCAAATAGTAACAAATGTCTTAAATAAATAAATTCAAACTTGTAACATATAGTTTCTCTATGTTACGAAAGTCGGTAAAATTTGCTTGTGTTTGTTGTTTAAACTGTTTGAAGCAGTAATGTTTATATCTTTGGAGGCTACCACTCCATGCTATAATTTAATTTAATTCGCATTTGTCTTTGGATGAATCAGTTTATTTTATGCTCAGTGTAAAATTATAAAAGTTTCCACAAATTTAACTTTATCTAGACGTATATTACTTTTGCTTCAGTGTAGGATATTTATTTACTCCGACTAAGCTATCGATAGGTGGGGAACATTTTGTAGAGAGCTGATAGTTATGTCAACGAGGAGGAAATGGTAGTGTAAACTAAGGAAATGAACGGTCTTCGGAATAATTAGAAATAAACAGAAGAAAAATTATCACATTTGATTACATTAGGTATTGTTTGTGAATTAAGTCAACTATGTACGATGATTACTGTAATTCAATTCACTGCGATGGTCTTGAGAAGCCCCAAGACGGAAAATATCAAATTATTTATTATATAAGAATATTTCGTCGAGATGTTGGATTCTGCGACGCCCGGGAGGAAGAGGTTCCGATACCCAGAACGGAATCGTCGTCTCGAGAGGTCCGAGGAGACGTCTGGAGTGGAGATCGTCGTCCAGCTTGGTTCTATAGCCTAGTGAGGGCTACTCTTACTATGCTGATTCTGGACACCTTTCAGATCCCGTTACCCACGTCGAGAGATGCTTGTTATCAAGAAAACTACCGGTAAGGTCAACTGCACGGACTTCAAAGAGGCGTATACCACGGCAACTCACGTTAAAATTTTGCTCACCGATATCGAGTATTTAATTATTAGTGCAACAAAACCCATAGTAGAACCCTGAAGATCTGTAGAGTCCATCATTGGTATTTGCAAGATGTCTTAAGGAAATCTATGATAATATCGTATGAGTTGCAGTGTTGTATCCCACATCTATCGGTAGTTTGATACGGTGTATAGTCAGATCACTCAGCCAATTATCATGACACTAGATTACGCAATATTTTTTTTATATTTCATTTGCACACCTTGACATCCAGTTAATTTAGAGTTAATTTGTAGAAGCTTAATTTCTATCAGCATATCTATTACATCACACACTTTACCAGCGAAATAACCAGTAACTTCCACAATTCAAATTTGTTTCTTTTAATCCACACTTACAGTTTACTTGGTTGATGGTGCCGGCCCTTATACACAACACATTACACACAAAAGAACCCCTTCAAAAATATGTATTTGTTTATACAGACGTAACAACCTTAATTTTAAAAAAGTCTGCATATAATACCTTGTACAGTTAATGTTTCTATGGCATGTTTGAAAATATGAGTAATTAGTTATATCATGTAAATTTATACAATTTATTATTTATTCGTTGGTGCTTGAAATCTATCTATTTATTTTGATGATGTTTCCTTGATAAAATAAATGGCACTGAAACTGTTATTCGCAGTATTTAATATTGCGTTGAAGCAATGTTTTATCTTACTATACCACATCATTTGTCGCTTTTAATTCCAGTTAAACATAGTGTTCTTACATATTTATTACATTTCCAATTTTTTTTCTTCGACACTTTTATCCCAATATTGATTTGCAGTTTTTTTCTTAAAAAGCTGCATTTCATGTATAGCTTTCATGTGTTTATGAAAACTGACAAAACAATTTACACTAGGAATTGTAAAGATAGTGTGACATACTTTAACTTGTTTGTTAAAAGAAAATATTCATTTGTTTCCATGAAGGAGCCTACATTAAACATATATGGGAAACGGCACAGTGTAAAATCTGTTATTATTTTGAATGTGTTTAGTTTCCTTTCATTTTACCAAAAAACTAATCTGTTACGCCCGGCCATTTAGAAAAGTACACAAAAGTGTGACTCCTAATATTATGCAACATAGTGTTGTGCCCATCTACTGACATATTAATTGAACTACATCTTCTCGTTGTACCCATTCACGGAACTTAACCGGACTGTCAAAACAGTTCCGAACCTTTGAGTGGGTGAAATTTGCAGCAGTGGAGTGTTATAATGATGCCATTATGTCTGCACTGCTGTCGTGATTCCCATGTTTGAGGCAGTATATGTATCAAAGAACAGTGGATGTCGTCTGCACTATCACGACGTATTCAGTTGATGTTTTAACTGACAGTTATACTACTATCTGATACACTAACTAAAGAGGACTATCGATGTGCCATGTTACGTACTCAAGTTAAATATTCTGGCTAATATAACACGAAACTTAAAATAAGGTCACTTATCAGTTCTACACATTTAATATAACAAACTGTTCCAACCTCAGCTGATGGATGAACATTTTCCATTATTAACTTTAGGATAGTAGTCATTTATGAATAAGTAGATCATGAACCAGTAAAACAGATTTGAAACAGTGTAACTAACAATGTTTTAGTCCTAATGAGTCACTACTTTTAACGACATGATATAGTAATAAATGAATTTTTTCTAAAATTATTCAGACCTAAAGAATACTATAAACACACTGATCTAATTTAATTTTTTACGTTTGCTCGCTGACGGCTAGAGAACCGATGTAGTACAATTAGGAAGGGAGGGAAGAGTAACAGAATAGAACAAATGGATGGTAACAATCATTAATGACTATTAGGAAGACTAATAATTAATTACAGTGCAAATTAATATCGAATGGAAGGATTGAAGCCTAGGGCGAGACAGAAGATAAGTCCCAGGATCGCCCTCCTTCCTGAATTAGTAGATAAGAAATGTATGTTCGAACGCAGTAACCATTTTTTTGTCTTAAAAAATTACACCACAAAATATTTCCCAGAATTTACCGAAATGTTGAGGCATTTTGTTCACAATTTCTTATCAAGAATATTTTTAAAATCTCCATAAAAAGGAAATAGAAAGCATTGCTAAAATATAGTAAATACAAATGATTGCCAATGAAATAAAAACCATTTTTCAATAAATTAAAATGTACAGTGACTCATTATCTTATCAAATTATATTTCAAATTCATGGAAACTTTCATTTGGATTTAAAACACAAATCCTACAAAAATATGCATCAAACAATTAAAATTGTACATCTTCCAAATTTTTTATGTCATAACTCGTTTATCCACAACTGTTGTGATATTGAAATATACATTACCTTCCGTAACAAAACAGTTAAAATGAAAATTATTATCAGTATCATGATTATCTAAATTTTCCAAAATTATCTCCATTTTATATAAAAAACAATAATAGTATAATATCGTTAAATTTTTTTCTGAGTACAACGCAATCTAATTATAAGATTCTACACACATTTCCAAACTTGATGTCATAAATTTGACGATTCTTCTTCTATTTATTTCATTACACTTTCTATAAAAATATTATCAAAATTTATTTACATAAGAAATAAACAATTTTTTTAAATTGCATATTTGTAACAATCATTTCATTTATAATATTGTAGTTATTTCTGCAGAATCAAAGTCCATAAATTTTTAATGCTTGTCTCTAATTTCTAAACAATAATTTTTAAGTTTATCTGTGGTAATGGGTAATGTGGTTCATAATATATTGTTTCACCAAATGATGAACTTGATTTAAATGAATGAATAATGTCAGTTCCTCTCTGGCTACATTCAACAATTTAAAAATACTTCCATTTGCTAAGTTACAGCAAACATTTATTGTTTCGAATGGAACAGATTTAGGAATCGTATCAGCATGACAAATGAATTTTTTTTTTTTTCAAGATTTTATTTTCAGTGAAACCAAAATATTTACTGAATCAGATTTATTAAACAGAAGAATATATTTTATTTTTATTCTGTTAACTTATCTGATTTTATTGATATGTTAATGTTTTCTTTCGCACCATCTAGAATACGGATAAATGGAGAAATACTTTTGTATAATTTTTCCGAGGTCATCTACAATATATTGTCAAATGGGAATTTCTATATTATTTTCAACCCTATTTTGTTCAATAAAATATAATTTATTATTTTCCTGTGTAGTGTTTGGTGTTAAATATGTTGTGTAAATTTGAATAAACCCACCAAAAGTTCTTCAGTTTCAAACGGATAAAGTAGTATTTTAGTTAAGATTGATTTCTTAACAAACAACTTAAAAACTTTACTAATTATCATAGTAAAAATGTATATGTAGTTAATAAAATGAATTCAAAATCTAAAAGGACAGATTGGGATATAAAATAAGAATATCTGTAAACATTATTTAAAATAACATAGTGGATAATGATTACCAATTAACACTAGATGTTCGATTGTTGGTCCAAGTAATTGTGGAAAACATTAATGATCGATAAATTCTGTTTATGCACTGCGATGGTTAAATTTTGGTAATTTACATATGTGTTCAAGAAGTTTAGATCAACCAAGATATATTGTTTTTAAAGTACATACTGCAGCAGCAATTAAAAAAAATTAATAGCACATTTTTTCACTTCAAATGAAGAAATGGTTGATGTTGACAAATGTTGTAAATGTTATGTAATGGTTTTTGAAGAAGATATTCTAGATAATCAGGAAATGGTTAGAGATTATTATACTTGAGGTAGACATAAAAATATTTATTGTTTCTATTTAGCTCAAACATATTCAAAAGTACCAAAACAATTAACAAGAGATAAGGCTAAAATTCTATGTGTATTTAGACAAGATGATACAAATATTAAACATAGTCATAGTGATTCCGTTGCTGATATGTCAGTTGAAAAATTTATACAAGAATGTTCGAAATGATGGAACAAAGAATATGGGATTATTACTATAAACATGACTCGTAAATTAAATTATGGTAAATTTTGAAATAAAACAAATTATTTTTAAAAGTCTAAACATATTTTTAAACGATAATAATATTAATATACATTAATGTACAATATGCAATATTAAGTTCCTTTGTAATACAATTCATATCTTCTTTTATAGAAAATAGTTCAAACATTTAAGTATTTTCCAATTTTTGAAATCCAGTTTTTGGATAAATAGTAGTATGATATAATTATGTAATTTATTTGTAGTTATGTGGTTTAATTATTATTTCTTTTACAGTTCCGCCAAACATAAAATTGTATTCTGTTTGATTATTTCCCAAGTAAACTATTTTACCTTTTACACTGTATTTTCCAACTAAAATAATAGTGTTAATTATATTACTTAGATAATTTTCTAAATATAAGCATCATTAATGTGAGATTCAATGAGATATATTTCTTAATCTTTTATCTTCAAAATCTATTTTATTACCTTGTTCTAAATATGGAAGAAAAAGTTTAAGCAATGATCGATTATTTCCAGTTAAAGTTGTTACAAAATCATTGAACAGAGGAAGTGTCACAAAATTACTAATTTTTGGAATGTCACCAGATTAAGATTCTAATCCTTAAATTTTAATTTAGTCCGAAATTTCGTTATTCAATTTCCAAAGATATCCATTATTATTTGATATGTAGTTTTTTATTTAAATATATGTATGCTTCAAAATTATACCAATGAATAAAATTGTACAATTTGTAACATTGAAAGCTTGTGGAGGTTAAAATATACCTGATCACCAGGTGATACATAAAATAGTTGATTTTCACTATGAGTTAAATCTATACCATTTCTACACCCTTCATAAGGTAAATACAGACTTGTTATCCTCTAAATAAAATTTTTCATTTCTCTCTTTGTATTTTCCTACTTAATGAATAATATAAATTCTATTATTTTGAAAGTAATCGTAACTAACAAATATGTCATAATTATGAAATTAAATATTTATTTCTTCTATTTTAGATGTGACTGACTGATTGACTAAAATTTTGTAATTTATAATTTTATTTTTTTGTAAAATAATATTGATTTTGTGTGCTATTCAAAATTTGTTAGTGTACCACAACGATTTATAAGGGCTTTATTAAAAATTTTATATGTTTTTGTTATTTATGAATCAATTATTATTTTTTTTTTTTGGTTTAACACTTTATCTAAAAATTGTTTTCTAACTGTAATTTTTTTTATCTATTGGATTATTAACTAAAAATACTCTACGACCTTTAACTCTAATATAATTATTAGTAAGATTAAAAGTGGTTTTAAATTGAGAAAATGCATATTAAATTGTTATATATCTTACAAAATTTTTTCATCAACATTCGTTTATAAAGCAAAAGTGTTATACTTTGATTATAAATCATTATCTAAAGAATCACATTTTTAGCATATATATGTCAAACACGCATGCTAACATATTTAACAAAATTCAATTTTGAATTTTGAATTTGTGATTTTGTCAATGCATTTTCAAATATAGCCATCATATATTAATAAATATTTTTTTTTATTTAAAATTTTGATATAAATAGTTAAATACTAAAATACATATATGACCACAAATACGTTCATCAAAAGTTTGTGTTCTGTTATCAATATAAATTATAATATCTGTCAACAATAAACTAATTTTATTGGTGAATTACCTACACAAAATATAAAAAATATGTGTTTTCCTCAATGTGTTTCAGAATTTTTCGAAACATCTCAATTTACTACTCCACATTCTTTTTAAGGGGTGATTTTGGTAATTCATCAATCATAAACACATCTCGAATATATATATATATATATATATATATATATATATATATATATATATATATATATATATATACATGACATTTTTTAATATCAAAAATTACTAAGAGGAATTATTTCTTTAACTTCGAATTTTTTTTACTCCTTTACCTAGTTTTCCCATTTCCAAATTATGTCTTTGTTGTTCTTCTAATTCCTGATCATTCTTCTTTGCATTAACTACAGAATTTGGAATAGATGATGGACCACTAATCAATGCACCAAGTACAGATAATGCACCAAAACGTATTGGTAAAAATGCACCTTTATATAAACCATTTTCAGGGAATTTATTCTTTGTTTCTTGGAATTGACATCTCAACCGCGAAATAACGGTTCGTGGAAAATTTCCGGTTTAGCTATTCTATGTTGTATGTAGGGTTTCCGTTTATTTACGATTCTCGTTTCAACCCGATCGGGACTTCTCTAGTGCTATGTTGCTGCCGAGAGCTGTTTCACGATCGGAAGTCTGGTTAGCAAAAACCCGGCGGACGAAAACGCGAATGTTACTTTTATTACAAATCGGCACAATGTGTATGCATCTGCACTCTCTACGCGTTGTGCTTGATATAATAGCATTAATGTTTCGATATAGACATAGTTTGAAGTGGTGCAAAGAGTTATTAACACTGTATCTCACTTATTATAGACCAGATTGCGGACGAGGGGGTGGGTTGATGCATATAATATTATGTGTAAAATACTTTTATAATATTTTCCTTCACATCCTCTCTTATTAAACACTTTACAAAGTATGTGCACATACCAAAAAATTGTTTGACATAGGTATTACGTTACATTTGTTAAACATAACTATTTTAGTCTAAAAACACGGTTATGTGTATGGTTAGCATTTTGGCTTTATAACCCAGAAGAGATTATGTCTTGGTTAGAATTTTTTTATTTAGCTTACTATATTAGAATACATTTTAATATTCCAATGCAATAACATAATAATTTTTAGGTTGTCTTTTTTATGTTACTGTAATGTCGGTAAAAGAGCAAATTACGATATGTGCATTTTAAGTATCGCAAAATTTTACCGATTTTCAGCAGTGCATTTTACTGTATCATAAATAATATTCGAATTGCTAAAACTGTACAAACTCTTTAAGTTTTTGACGCAATTCAAGTACCATGTTAGCTGGTAAATTATTATGAGTTCACGTACTTCCAAGTGATACGTGGACATGTTGTTAGAGTCGATGGGATGTTACTCCATGATATACGTGCTTTTGAAGTTCAAATCGTCGCAAAAACGCGAGATTTCTTAATATGTACTATAATTTGTACAGTAAATTTTAGTGTTGATAAGTCATAAGTAATGTAATTTTCAGAAGGTATTTCAATGATTTTTAAAATTATTTTACGTTACTGTCATGTTAATGTAACGATAAAATATTTCTCCAGTGGTTATACAGGTATCCTTGCATTGTATATTTTAGCATTGCCTTTTTGTTAATACTCGCAAAAACATATAATTGGCGTATTAAATTTTTAATCGGCCAGTTTCTAGCAGCCGTCATTGTGGAGACTTGTGTTGAAACGAAACATAATGCAAGCACACTGCGCACAAAATATCCCGTGTAGATAGTTTCCAAAAAAATATTCTTTATTTTACTTCTATGAATCCCAACATCAGGTAGTTAAATTCTTACTGGCTAATATATTACAGTTTTTTTTATTTACGAGAGTGATATTCAGGCCAAAAGTTATTATTTATGTAATTCTTTGAAAACATTTTAAGTATTTTTTTTTGTAAATTTGATTGTAAACTATAAGTTGAGATGGTGGAGAAAACCGTGTATAGGGGGAAGTCGATAACCCGAACTTTGCCGAAGTAAGGAGAAGACGAACCGACACTGCACTTCGAGTTATTTCTTTCCCGATCGGCTGGTGTGCTCTCTCTCGGAATCGATGTCAAAAGGTTACGTTAAACAACCCAAGAAACTTAGAATAATCTCCCAGTTTATGTATCTTTCGATATTTTTTTCAGATGTGTTATGGTTAAAGTCAGATTCATTCCTTTACGTAATTTTTTACGATCAAGTTGTTCTTTTGTTAAAAAAGAATCAATTTTTAAATTTTTAAGTTCATCAGTAGACTGTTGAAACACAATATTTTTCACCTTCGTTTATAAATGAAAAAATATTTTTAAAAAATTAAATAATACTATAAGTGAAAACATTATTAATATCTTAGTTTTCTTCTACAACCAAGTTTTCGTTTAATATGCATTGTATATCCAGTAATTCCAGCACAAAAATTTTAATTTAAATTACGATCTGGTGCAAAAAGTCTTTTAAAAGTTTTTTCTTTCTAGTTATTTATCCGCTAAATGTATTTCGTCTTAATTTCAGTGATGATGATAAGCAATGTCGTGTTCTATTGCAGCAGAATCTAAAGGATTTATTGGTTTAGGTCCAAGTTCATATATTTCTTTTTATTTAGTTCCTGGACATAAAAATTATATCCTGGTGCATGTAATTTAAATGGCCAAGAATTGATTAAATCTTTCAGTAATCTTTTACTATGATGTCCTGATTTCCAGAAAGAATGAGAAATTGTATTTATTACTCTTATACTATATGGGATTCCTTTAATTTATTTACAATGAAAACCCTTAATTTATTATTTAACATATACCTTATTCCAAAATGTTTCATTATAATAGTTATTATTTCCAGCAATTTTTTTTCACCTTATGTAACTAAAAGTCGATCAATAAGTTTTCTAACGTCATCCATCCAAATATATTCTTCTTGAAAATAATTGTATTTTTAATACCAATATCAGATATTGGTGAGATTTTCAAAATTGATCTATGTGGTTTATTTGGTACTGATTCTGAATGTGATTTTTATATAAATTTATAGGAAATAGGTTTAATTATAAACAAGCATTTCCAACTCTTATTTTAATTCAATTGCTTACATGGATTGTAATCTGTAAATGCAACATTTGTTGATTAAATTTTTTTTTATATAATTTGCATAGTTTTCATCAGTAAAATTATCTTCAAGATAGTAATTTTTATTCTTTGTCTACAAATTCGAAAGTCCTTCTGTTAATTAATATTCTTTATCATTGATAATTAAGTTATCATCATGACCGAAACTTTTTATCTCCTACATAAAATTCATGACCTTCACTACGTAAACCAAATATTTCCATTAATAATTTTAAGTCTTTGAAAAATATCTTTACCGAGATAAATATTAGAAACTTTAAGTTGTTTTATTCCTGATATTTGTTGAGGTTCGTCTTCTGAAAATTCATCATGTGTTAATTCTTGAAATTCATTAACAAGACATTTAATACTGTTTCTTACATGTTTATATACTTCATCATAATTTTTCAACTCAACATGATTAGAATCAAAAGATTTTGGTGGTTTTTGCAGCAACTGGAACAAGTTCTTTGTTTAAATTCTTACTCTCATCTGTAACTATATCAAATTTTTTAACAAGATTATCAATAGCATATATCACATGTTATTCCTGTTTCTTACTTTTTGCATAACTTTATTTATGTTGTTTTTCAGATTCTTTAAAATTTTCAGTCAACTGTCGTATTCTTAGTAAATTATTTATAGCTGGTTTTTATGTAATATTTTATATGGAATAAAATACATATAATAAAAAAACAATGTTTAAACAGTTGTTCAAACAGTTCAAACGGCTGTTCAAAAATATTTTTTAACATGTGTATTGTCTAAAATGTAATAAACATACTCTAAATGATACAATTTCTTATGAAGTAACAAAAAATGGAAAAAATTATGAAATGTATTTGCATTAATTGTTGTACCAAAAAAAACCTACATTTGTTGGAATATATATTAAACCACAAATACTAAAGAAAATTCATAAACCTTGGAGAAAAAAATTATGTAAGAAGATCTGTTCTTTCTTTTGAAATTGATTATCTTTGACAATTAGATTTAGTTGAAAAGGATTCTGGTTGTTTAAAAGATATTTATAAAATTAACGAACGAGATATGTAACTGTTTTTGATGTTTTTTTAATTGTCATGGACGATTCCGGTTAATGGTAAAACTGAAGAAATGGTATCTTTGGCATTTAAAAAAATCGTAAACCTAAATGTGTACTAACTGATATTGGAAAAATATTGTGTAACAAATTATTTCAAAAGTTAATTCATGATAATAATATAACACATTATTCATAATTAAGAGATAAGGTAGCTTATGTTTTTGAAACATTCAATACGACTTTATAAGAAATAAAATTTAAATGTTCACTATAAAAGGAACTTGTAAATGTAAAGAAATATTACCAAATTAAAGGAGTGATTACAATAATTATATTCACAGATCAATTGTAGTGAAACGAATAAATGGAAATTAAAAAAGAATGAACCCTTGATTCTTGTCAGTATGTACAGTAATAAAATTATGTGTATACCTAATTTTTTTGCTGGCGATAATTTTCGTCTAAGAAATTCTGAAAATTTATTTGTAGACAATATAAACTTTATTGGTCTACATAAGTATTTGAAATTTCTGAAATATTGTATACAAATCCTATAACATATGAAATTAAGGATTTACAAAATGGATCCTTCGAAGATATGTTATATGAACAAGAATTATTAAAAACAAAAGACGAAGATTAAAAAGGTGAAAAAAGTTTTTCGAAATAAATGTAACACATTTTTGGTTTAATAATTTGGTTTTGATAACAGCCATAATTCGTGGATGGATAAAAATGAAACTGTTGTATAAATAAGAGTAACTTTTTTAAATAAATTGTATTTCTGTATAAATGCGTGAGAAAATAAATGAGAGGTATGAATATCAAACTATTCCTCAAACTAATCAAAGAAAAAAATTATTTTAATTACAACAATTATAAATGATGTTCCTTTTGGTGATTAATTTTCACATCATAATGAAGTTAAGTTAACAAAGAGAGATAAAAATTAAAATTATATCAAAGATTCAACTATCGAATTGTGTGAAAATTTATTTCCATTCCTATTCTCAAAAAAATTACATTTCTAAACAAATAAATGTTATTGGGATTATTGAAAATCCTGAAATAACTCCCACAATGATGAAATCATTTCTCAATTTCAGAATTATCATATTTACAGCAGTCTATGGTTGAAACATTTTACGGAGTTAGTAAATTATTTTCTTTTATAGCAGATAAACATAAACGTATAGTAGTTTCGTATCCGTTAAAATAATTATTTGGATTTATTAGAGATTACAATGATATTTTATGAAAAGTTTGTTACAAAATTTACTTTAATCGAGGATCTAATGATATTTTTTGTATTTGTATTTATAACTGACAAACATATTTAGATGATAAGATGATAAAGTCACTGTATATGTTATTTCTGACCCTGGTAAAGTTTTAATTGATAAAATGGAAATTTTGTGGTCAATTTTTTAATACGAACCTATTGTTATTAAATCAATACAAAATTATACAAAAATTCCAATGAATAAATTGTTGACAATCTCTTGAAAATGTTGTACCCAAAGGTTCAAATAATTTCAGACTCATATAAAAAGTTGATTGATTCTCTGCATTTAGATATATTTCTAATTTCCTTTTCAATCATTAATATTTTACCATAATCAAACAATAATATATTCTAATTTAATGTTTGCATTTTTTCACATTGCATCCCAAGATAAACGTGGTGTAGTAAAATACCAAGAATGATAATTTTTATATATTTTGAAGCAAACATCTGTAAAATTTTCAAATATATCAGCTAACAGTAAAACATCAAATGTGTTTTATAATTCTGTGTAGTCACCAAGATTTTAAATATTGATGTATTCGAAACTGAGACAAATTTGTAATCTTCATCAGGAATATTAGATTTATGTAAATTATTATAAATGTGTTCTTTAGGTGGTTATTCTGTTTTATTAAATTTTTCCCTCGAATTCATATAATCGCATGGATAAGCACCTTTTTTTAGTAACTATACTCATGTGTTCTTCTGAATAATATTTTGAAGTTTCTCATGATTGGTCATTAGTCAGATTTTTAGATAATGAATCTAAACCGGAAGCCATAAATTTAAGTGAATCAATAAATCTTAAATTTACTCCATCAGATATATGTTTTGTGAAAGAAATATATGTATCATTTCTTTGTTTCTTAATTGTTAGGAATTAAATCGATTACATTTTCATTTTCAAATTTTCGAAAGTCTTAATAAAGAGATGAGTATCGTGTCCTGATAAATTACAAATATAAAGAGGAAAAAATTTTTGGATATTGATAATTTAAATTACAGCTATTATGTGCTGTACTACGAAACTTTCCGGTTACACGGTTCTGATCCACTACTGAGTCATTTATTGACACACCCTTAATAATTTTCTTTTAGGGTTTTTAACAAATATGACAATCTGTTGCTGTCAAATATTTATTTTTTTCTTCAGTAGTTAATTGAATCATTGGTATTTCCTGATAGTATATTTTAAAATTTATATTTAGATTCTTAAACTAACGGTTTTACAAAACACTTTATGCATTTTTTCCTTTATAAAATACCGGGGGTTTGTAACTTTTTTTCATATTTTATACAGTAACATAAACATACTGGTTCGTGTTTTGATAATCTATTGTGTATAATTTTGCAGGATTTGTGTAACAAGTATTTAGTTTGTTTAATAAACATTCAAAATCAGCGTAAATAGTACAAGGTATTTGAAATAATTATTATAATTTTCAAATTTTTATGTTTTATTTTCTTTATCATGATTATTTAATTTATCTTCGGAATATAAATGTTGTAAGCATCTATTACAAATAAATAATTTCTGTTTTTTTTTTTTAAGTTATCCTTCAAGTTGAAAAATACTGTTTATCCAGCAATATTGATCGTTATTTTTATTCTTAATAAACCAAAGATTTACGTACCTATCAGTTTTATTGTTTCGTAATACTTAGCGGATAATAAATAAATAAATAAATATTTATATATATATATATATATATATATATATATATATATATATATATATATATATAAAAGGAAGTGTCTCACTCACTGATTGACTGACTCATTCATTCATTCATCATCAACGCCCAGCCA